>JANHFM010005783.1:399493-415117 GCA_032468115.1 Grayia smithii | reverse complement strand
GAGGAGATCAACCCTGACTGCTCTTTAGAAGGCCAGATCCTGAAGATGAAACTCAAATATTTTGGTCACCTAATGAGAAAGAAGGACTCACTGGAGAAAAGCCTAATGATAGGAAAGATTGAGGGCAAAAGAAGAAGGGGACGACAGAGAACGAGGTGGCTGGATGGAGTCACTGAAGCAGTTGACATGAGCTTAAATGGACTCCAGAGGGTGGTAGAGGACAGGAAGGCCTGGAGGAAGGTTGTCCATGGAGTCATGATGGGTCAGACACGACTTCACAACTAACAACAATAACAAAAATGTAGCCACTCAGGGAGTGTCACTGTCTTGGAATCACAAGCAGAAATGCTATCAGGTATCACTTTGTTATTCCCTATGAGGAAGTTTTGAACCTGGCCTCATCTTTCACTCAAGAACTGCAGGAACAGAAGAAAGTCAATGTAATAAATTATTCTTCTACCTTTGTGCCCCTGTAATCTGTTCTGTTCTTACGTTATTCACTTTGATTTTATAGTAAGATTGAAAAGAAACCTTATCAACCAGATGCCTTCTAATAGTCACCAAAGCACTTCTGGATTGAAAGGATTAACTTGTGATATCACTACTGCCAGGAGGACACCCAGTTGGGGGTTTCTTTCATGTCTCTGTTAAGCTGCCCATGAAGGGGTACAAATCTATCTACTCACAGTCACCCACTTTCAAATGCTAGGTCAGCAGAAGCTGGAGTGAGTAATTGGAACTCATCCCATCCTGCAGCAGCAACTGGGTCTTGAACATGATCCTGCAATCATCATACCATCATCCTAACCATCATCCTAACCACATGAACTACCACTCTCCATCTAGTAATAGGGGGTAACATGACCGTAGTCTTCCAATATTTGATGGGCTGTCACAGAGAGGAAGGGATCAACCTCTTCCCCAAATCACCCGGGCCCAAAACAAGATGCTTTACAAAGAGAGAGAGAATCTAGAATTAAGGAGAAATTTCCTGTCAGTGAGAACAATTATTCAGGGAAACTATTGTCTCCAGAAGTGAGGTGTCCTCTAGGAGAAGTGTCCTCTAGGAGGACACCCAAATTGTGAACCCATTCTGAGGGGAACAATTTCTCCTCCCCCAGAATCAAGGGTGGAAAATCAACATGGACCTTGGGGGGCAATATGCACAGCCACTCAGTCTTGTCTGGTTTGAATCTGAGCCTGTTCATTCCCATCCAGACCCTCACAGCTTCCAGGCACCAGCATATCACATCCACTGCTTCACTGAATGGGCATGGGGTGGAGGTATACAGCTGTGTGACATCCGCATATTGCTGATATCCCACCCTGTGTTGTCAGATGATTTCACCCAGAGGTTTCATGTAGATGTTAAAGAGGAGGGGAGAGAGGACCAAGCCCTGAGGCACCGCATAAGTAAGGGGCCGAAGAGTTGACCTCTGTTCCCTTACCAACACTGCAACCGGCCAGAGAGGTAGGAGGTGAACCACCATAATACGGTGTCCCCTACTCCCAACTCTCTTAGCCATCGCAGAAGGATATCATGGTCGATGGTATCGAAAGCCGCAGAGAGGTCAAGTAGCACCAGGATAGAGGAATGACCTCTATCCTGGGCTCGCCAGAGATCAACTAAGAGTGCGACCAAAGCAGTCTCCATGCTGTAGCAGGGCCTGAAACCTGACTGAAAAGGGTCCAGATAATTCGTCTCATCCAAGGACTGTAGGAGCTGGAGCGCCACCACTTTTTCAACAACCTTCCCCACAAAGGGAAGGTTTGACACTGGATGAAAGTTCTTCAATTCAACTTCAATTCAGCTGGATCCAGGGTGGGCTTCTTGAGGAGGGTCCTTACCACCGCTTCTTTTAACAGTTGTGGGAAAGACCCCTCTCTCAGAGAAGCATTGACCAACCCCTGGATTCAGCTCCGTGTCACCTCCCTACTGGTAGAAACCAGCCAGGAAGGGCACAGGTCCAGTGAACAAGTGGAAGAACTCATCGCGCTCATGGCCTGGTCCACTTCCTCAGGAGTCACAGGGTCAAACTCACTACATATAATAGAACTAAGACCTGCCCCTGTCATCTCAATCAGATCTTCCCAATCGGAGTCCAGGTCCATCCAGATCTGAGTGACTTTATCTGACAGAAACTGTACAAACTCCTCAGCTTTCCCCCGTAAGGGCTCCTCTGCTTCCTCTTGGTTGAGAAGAGAGCGGGTCACCCTAAACAGGGTGGCTGGGTGAGATTCTACGGATGCAATAAGTGTGGAAAATTGGGTGCATTTTGCCACCCATATCACCACTAAATACGTCCTAATAAAGGCTCTTAGTAAGTATTTGTCTTACTACATGTATAGAAAAAACAGAAAGTAGAAAAAAGCAAAATCATTGAAATGTGTAATACAATACTTCATTTAACATTTATACAGCAGGTGTGTTGAATTTTCTTAGCAGCTACGCATTCATTTGGAGGGCTTAGCAGTAAAACTGGAATTATATGCTTTAATGAATGTGTACATCCATGTCAAAGAATGTATCCATTTTAATGAATTAGTAGATCTATCTCATATACATGTTATTGATTATGAGATTTTTGATATTCTGTATTTATATTAAGCTATTCTGAACCTTGCATTATTTGCAGCAGCTATTCAGCATTCAGCTGACAGATTTGTTTTGCAAGGTTTGGCATGCTTTTCCCTTTCAAATTAATTTGTGTGCTAATCCCTTGCAAGAAATCAATTCTAATTTGAAAGCTCATTAGTTTGAATATATATTTTTAATTAAAGTATAGTTAATCTAACTTTTTTACTCTATTTTTCCCAAATCAGTATGTATTTGAGCAATAGAATAACAATTGATTTTAGATTATCATGTTTTTCTTACTTTTGTAGCTTCCTTTGTTCTGTTCTTCTAAGAAATATATTTCATATTCTTTATTTTTTTTATTTCATCATTTCATAGAAGCTGCCTCATAATGAACTTCTGAGATGTTTTTAATCATTATCTGAATGCATGTTAAAACACCATTAAAGGTAACTTTTTTAAAAAAGGAAAATTTTAACATCATAATGGAAGAATGTTAAACATTTTTCACCATTCTATCTTAAATAATAAGAACCAAAGCAATCCTACTACATTTTCTGAGTTATCTGATTTTCAAACTAAATACCTTATCAGAGTCCTCCTGAAATGTGCAGAATAGATTTTCCTGCTAAAAGAAAGAAAATAAAGAAAGCCTTCCACCATACCCAATGGGAAAATGTTTCTAATTCTAAGCGAGTCATATTGGGAACCTAAGGGAATGCCATGGGGACACTGGAGCTAATCTTTCCACCATGTTTCCTGTAGTGCCTTCTTGATATCAAATTTTATTTTCCCCACTACTTGGGAAAGAAGCTGTGGAAATGGGTGAATAAATCCAGTGATGAATTTGAACATAATAATGTGATAGTTGAAAACATCTCTTCCATACGCAGTACAAGTAGTCCCCTATTTACGGCCATTCCTTCAGCAACTGTTGGAAGTTACGGTGGCACTAAATGAAGGGACTTAAGACCCAAGCCTTTCTTTTGCTTCTACCTTTTGTGATGTGTCAAAAAGCCCCAATCTAGGGCATTATGAGAAGCAAACAGTCAAAGATCCATGGCAGGATCAGGAAGCCCACCCCCAACTCGGCCCTGCAGTGTGGGGAAAGGGGGTTTCTTGGTGCAAAAGGCAGAGTGGGTATGTCCTGTTAGAAACATGATCAAGAAGATAGCAAATGTCAACTAGGATGGTGGAGTGTATGGTAGGAGGAGGTCAAAAAAGGTGGGAGATGGGAGTAGGGAGAATCAAAGGCTGTGTCTTATCTTACTGAGGCTTGGGGCTAGAGGGATCAAGCCTGGGATGGCTTGGATTAGGGTGAATACTCACTTAACCATCTGAATACTTGGTTAAAGACGGCAAGCAGGAAATTCTGGGATTTCTGTCACTACGCAATGTGGTCATTGTCATTTAGCAATGGAAATGCTGCCCTGAATCGTGGTTGTAAGTGGAAGACTACTTGTATATATAATTGTGTTCTGTTTTTTTAAAAAATTAGTAGTACCTAAATGATTATCATCTGATGGTTGTTATTTTAAAACAGTATCCATCATTAAATTATAATGAATGGAAAATTGTAACTACATTTCTTCCTAAGCATTTTATTTAAAATGTTCTCTTAATTCCCACCCTTTGTGGGAACAGTTGGAAAGAAATTATGAAAACTCTTGTTGAATACATCTGACAACGCCTAAGTTGTAGATAGCAGAATAGACAATTATCTTAAGGTCTGTATTTTGTCCTTCTTTACTTATGTGATACCTTCTCTTCTCTCACAAAAATGCATGTCATACAGATTGATTCATTCATTTACACATGGACACATTTATTCTTAATAGATCAATTCACACATGTCTACTCCTTATTCTTTACCCTACTCTAGTTCTTTATCTATATCGTCCTCCATTTTGTTCCTTATTGATCATATCACCTTTATTGTTACTCCTTGTAAGGCTTCTACAAACTAAGTTATTACTGACCAGTAAAGGAAAATGCTTAAAAACGGGGACTGCAGGGTTCCTCTCTTTCTGCTTTTTAGCTTCACAATTGCTCTCTGAGGTAGGTCAGGTAGAACTCTAAAATCATCCAGTAAACTTTTTGGATGAGTAGGGATTTGACCCATAGTATTTACATTAGCCTCACATTCTTTGTTCAATGTGTATAGAGATAAAAGCTAATTCAACTGTAGTTTCTGGGCATACAGCCAATACCATTACCTCTCATAGTAATAATACAATAGCTTCACAAAGAAAAGACTTGAATCTTCAGCCATACCAAGTGAGGAAAATAAAACGTAATGTAAGAATTCAGAGAAATTTCAATTTCTCCCAGATCTTGAAGGCAATATTTTATGGCATAAGGTACATTGCCAATCAGTATTGTTGCTGGTATAACAGAATGTGAGGACTTTGCCACAGAGAGACCCAAACCCAACCACTATGATACTCTGCCTTACTGGCTCCGTACCTTCTCTATAAACTTCCAATATGATTGTGGATGAAACTTTTGTCAGTTCTAAGACTTTAATATAATATTTCAGATAACGAGAACCAACTGACAGAAGATGTAGCTAGAAATGTGTTTTCATGAAAGTATTAAGTAGATCACAAAATGTTGCCCTTTACTGCTGAGCTACAATCGCAAATTAAACTGACAGAGGATTCAACTAAAACATTTCTTACAAATGATAGCTGTCAGATTAATGCTTCACGGGAACCAGCCCCCAGAAGAATCACAGGTTCCATTCACCCAGATATGCTGTAGTTCTTTGGTCAACATCTGATGAGCAATCAGACATACTGTGACATTTGTTAATTACAACTAGAGAACTATATAGTGGCATCACTAAAATAAAGGGTCAGTAGCTCAACTGAGTATCAGGATGAGTCATGTCCTGCTGCAAACATGGGTGCAAAAAGTAAAGTATCTTCCAGGTTTGAAACTCAGAATTCTGTCCAATCCAAAACTGTGGTACAAGAAAAGCAAGAATCCTTTTCTTGAAAATCTGACTTACAAACAGGTCTGCCTCAATTTTACCTTGTACGTAGACACCCATTCATAGAAAATGTCCAAGTAACTAATATGACTCCTCTGTGAATAAACGGGATAGAATTTTTCCTCACCAAAAGAATGGGAGGTGGAATCCTTAAAGGATTTAGATAATAATCTTTTAACCCTGTGCAGGAATTCAAGTTTCTTATTGATTAGAGAAATCAAGACACATTTCCAATAAAAGACAATTATTAAAAGACAGAAGTGACACAAGTGTCAGTGATATTTTGGAATATTGATGGATGGGGTAATTACCGTGCATGTTTTTCTAATACCAAACCCAGAAGAATAGTAAGCCCAACGAATGTGCTAAGATTTCCCAATTTTCCTTTCATACAGAATAGATTGCCACAATGCCTGTGGACTTCGAACATTTCATGCTGATGTGCATCAACTTGTATTTAGCACCCCAGAATCAAATTAAATATAATTGAAAAAGGATTACATATAGCTCTAAATTTAGGACCATATTTGAAGCAAAAATTGGAATCCGGGAATGTTCTTTTGGAATCTGGGAAGACAATTCATAGATTGTTCAAACATTTATTCATTTGTTTATACAATTCCTATGGCAGCCATCTACAAGCAATAACTCTGAACAATGAATAAGACTTAAAACCAAAACAATTAGAGTAACAATCCAAGTAACAAATGACTGAGGTCACAAAGCAGCCCCAGTTTACAATAAAAACAACTCCAGCCTGCATTGCTTGAAGAATCTCTTGGTCCAAATGTCTAGGGAAACATCCAGATTGGTAACTCTTTATAAAAGACTAAAAAGATTAGGAATCTTTGGATTATTTGGCAAAAAAAGTGCTGCACAAATTTAAGATTCCATTGTATTTAGGAAAGAAACTTCATTCCAGACACAAGTAAATTATTTGTTGCAGTACAATTATTAAATGGAGTGCAATTAGGCTTATATTCCAATTTTGGACCCCTTTTTAAAAATCCAATAAGACTCACTTTTTATAATACCTAGACATGTTCCAAATTTAACCTTATGTCTCGAAGCCAAGCTGATTTGAATCCAAGACCAAATTTGGCAAGTTTTTTTATTAACATTGCTGAGGATCCATCTGGGTTGTTTTTCATTCTAATATCTGGCAAACATAGGTCACAAAAGTGGAACAGAATTATCAGCAAATAGAGATCATATGTCCAGAATATTTGCTATTTATAGGGTTAGATAAGGCCAAAGAGCTAATCAAACAGTAGCTTGGCAAAACAATTTAATCCAAACTTGATGAATTTTATAGTGATTATTAAACTTGCTGACAAGGTCCAGAAAGTAACTTACTTAGTTGTAAAAAAATAATATTTTTTTTTGCAGTTAGCAGGTAACATCTGGCATATTGCTATCTCATATTGCTATGAGAACATATATAGCAGTTATCTGCCTTATATTGAGAGTAAAGCAGGTGACATTTCCCAAGTATTATATTTATTCAGCTTTTATTGTAGCACTATTTTTTGTTCCTGTTTAAGAGCATAGTAAAGTTGTTTGTATTGAAACTCCAGCCATAGCACTACACCGAGTCTCAAAATGAGTCTCATCAGCTTCCCATTTACTGTCTGTGTAAAAAGATTAAAGAGTAAAATGGGGTAGGTTAGATTTGTTTTGCCTCCCTGTAATGTCTCTAACATGGTGTAGATTCTTCTGGCATCACTCCCATATTTCAAGGAAGCCATTTTTAGGGAACTCCTAAGTGGAAATTCAATATGGAATATTGACCGCAGGCACCTGAAAAGATGGTAAAAACCTTCCTTCTCCTATTAGCAAATGTTAAAGTCTTTTTCTTCATCTGCTGTAGAAGAAATTTAAGAATAATTGTAATTCAAACTATCCAATGGTAAAATATAACTGTAATCCAAAAACTGTATCCAACAACAGGAACAATGTGTTAGTATTGTAGTGATTGTTTCCAAATCAACTAAAAGTGGCTTTTCTTGTTTTATAGCTGTTTACATAAAATTTAAGGTGGAATATTTGCTGCCATCTAATGGTGGTTAGATTTTGACAGCCCTGATAAATAGTTTTACCGTAATTAAAACTTATCTTGGATTCTATTCTTATATTGAAAAAAATAGGAACTGGTTTATTTAAAAGGAAAAAATTCTACTTATGAGATCATCATATTTTCAGTTGGGATGTAATAGTTCATGTCTATAATGAATAACTATTATAGTGATCTCTTCTCTTTCTGCGAAAACGAAAAGCAGTGAGCCTTGGCTTATCCTCTTTTCCAAACGGAGACCACATCTCAGTCAGACTATGGATGAGGCATGGCTCCATAAGTATGATTTGTAGCCCTGGCTTGTTTTAGATAAGCTTATTTTACTCATAGTTCAACATGTTATCTGAGCCAGTTATAAACAGCCATTAGTTCAGCAGAAAAACAGTGTAGGGAGTATAAGCAATCCCAAAGCAAAGTCATTCCTTCAATAGTGTCTCCTCTGTGCCAGTTTTGTTTTTCACAAACGTGATGGGCTTTTATGGTAGTAGGAACAATGACATTAGAGGAAGGATTAGCTTTTTTTCTGTGCTGTATGTCCTCATTCTGCCTCGTGATTGAACCACCATGAGGTCTATGCCGTTTGCAAATAATAATTTTTAAAAAGCCAAGTTATACAGCATATCAGAAACTGTTATAAATTCTAAAACTATGTTAATATCTATTTCTGTCTACTGTACCTACACACAAAAAGTTGGTGTGTGTGTGTGTGTGTGTGAGTGCTTAGTTTTACAAGGCCACTACAATCAAGGGCTGACATTTAAGAGTTTACAATAAAATTATATTTAGGCCATAAATGGATGCTTAGCATGAGGTATGAACATGGGACAACGAATAAACTATTCTGTATAGACCTGAAGATTGGTTGTTTAATGCAATAAGAACAGTACACAATAGAAGTAAAGCATGTGCTAAATAAACAGAATATTGAATGCATGGTTCAACACTGAGCAGGGAGATTTGGATATGTCCCCTTGGTTATACATTATCTGTTAAATATCTAAAGAATCATTGTGATGATAAAAGAGGTGCATTGGTTGTGAGCATGAATGTGCATGTACTTCAGTAGTGGGTTTCTACCGGTTTGCCCCAGTTTGGGTGAACTGGTAGTGGTGGTGGCGGAAGGCTCTGCCCACCTGCCTGGACGTCATCATGGACGCTCTGCGCATGCGCAGAAGTGCTGTGTGTGTGCTCCCAGTTCCGAACCGGTAGCAAAGGTAAGTGGAACCCACTACTGATGTACTTCTGTATGCAGACTGTGCCATGCTAAGAAAGTCACAGTTGGTGGAATTGATATGTTCTTCAAAATGAGAAAAATTGCTTTTTATTACTCCCCCCCCCCAAAAAAAAGGATAAAAGGCAACATGTGAAGCAGTCTATATGTGCTGTGGAAGTAAGGATGGTTAAGAGAATTATAGAAAGACCCAGTGAATGAATTGTTGCAAACTAGGTTTGGCTATGTTTCCATCTTTTTATCTCGTCACAATATTTCTTACTCCTTTGCTGGGCTTTGTATAAAGTTGCTTACCCTGAGGAAGACTAGTGTGATGGGTATATATGTATGCATGTAAGCCCATTTAAAAACCACAGCTGTTTAATAACTGTTAATCATAATTGGCCTGTAAGGTGATATTTGAGTAGGCATTGTTTGTTTATGGTCTCTAACCAATAAATGTATACAAGAGTACTACTAAAGGAGAGAAAGCAATCCCAGAATTGACCAAATAAATCAGTATGCATATTGCAGTAAAATCTGCAATATGCCAGATTTTATTGACAAACTTCAGCATGACAAACCCTAATGTACAGTGTTTAGCAGACAAGTTATTTCTATTTGCACTTCTCACTTTGCTGCTTTCTCATTGATTATTTCTTCACATCTGGATCAGGACAGGAATATTCCATGCCCAATATAGTTAGCAAGGCAGACTTATTGCAAACATTATCCATTCCCTTCCCAGGTGTATTCTATTTATCTTTTCTCAGGCTGCTATTAGAAAATATTTAGCCCTTCCAGCACTTCTGCAGCAATCAGTGTAGGCTAGAGAATTACTGTCATCTTTATTCACCTTGCTCTGCCTCAATCTATCCATATTTAATTTATCTTTGATAAAGATATTTTGAAGCTTTTTCATAACTAACCAATACTTTCTGCTGTTAAACCAGCAACAGAAAAGGAGAAAGGGGTAAAAAAGATGAAGGTATTGTCTCAAGCATGATCATGTTCCACTAAATCAAAAAGGAAGCAATTTATCTAAATTTCATTATCAAGTTGCAGATTGATGGGTTTCAGCCATAAAAAAAATCTCTTCCATTTCCCAGACCACAGAATGCCAGTTTTACGTGGAAGCCATGTGCTTTAGAATTGAAAATTGTCCTTTCCTGAGTTATTATTGCTACAAAGATTGTTGACACTAGACGGAAAATGTCATGTCAAAAATAAAATTAGGCACCCGGAAATTAATTGTTGCAGAACCAAAAATAAAGATTTTGTTTCAGTTTCCCAGAAAGTGTAGATACTCATACAGTGATGACTACAATTAATCTTTCAACTTAGTTCCCCCATTTTGTCCTTCTGGCTCAGCAATTTAAACAGTGAGTAAAGAGCCATTTTGCCCCAGCAAATAGTTATTTCCTGCTGGCTCTTTGTTTTCTTTTCAGTCCAGCACAATGTAGAGTTACTGGAACTCATATCTTGTGCTTTATGTAAGATCTGCTTCACAGAATATCCAGATGAAGAATTAAAAATCGCTCTCTCATAAAGTTGAAAAGAGGAAGAACAATGATGGATAGCCTATGATAACTGCTTGGTAGATGGAAACATTAAAATGATTCTCCATTTTGTAGCCCAAACCAGAAACATACAATCTACCATTTCAATCTTTAAAACGTTTCAGTTTACTGAAAACTGCAGTCATAACACATTTGTTATGTTGGTAATATTATTACCAACTTTATTCTAGATGTTCTAGTAATTTTGCAAACTTGCCTTTATGTTTTTTCAAACTTTTTAACACATATATTAATTTCTTTTCATTATTCTTTGGAAAAGGAACTTGTCCATGCTACACCTGTTCTGTCATACACTTCAAAAGAAGCACATGGAGCAATCAGAAACCTGACAGTGATAATGTTCCCTTCACTTGCCCGATTTCTTTCATTAGAACAGGAGGTCATCCCTTTGAACTACAGCTAGGGGGCTCTCCTTCACCATCTTTAAATGATCTGGCCTTACCCTGCAACAAGAAAATCTAGGTTTCCCATGTTTTCACCCTTTATGTTTTAAGATAATAATCAGCTTGAAAGCCAATATAAATTGCACAATTTTAATCAGCGTTCTAGTATCTTTTCACAAGTTATGTTTAGATTTAATGAGGAATATGAATTATATTTTCATGACTCTGTTTAAACTAGAGTGGGCCAATTTTTGGAGGATACTAAATTTCCTATTTCAACTGAGATTCTACTCAAACGACAAACTGGACCTTTCAAGTATAGTTGACCCTGTCCATGAGCAGTTGTATGTCTGGTCAGATTCAATTCCAATTGCAACAAGTTTTGAGCATAATTTCTTCCTTCTGAAGGTTAAGTTGATTACATCGTCAACCATCCCATTGTTGATTGGAGATCAACTGTGACACTTCCATCATTTGCAGATAACCCTAAATCATAGTAGCCACATAAAATGACCTGGGAGATAGCTTGGCACTCTGCACTGTGGAGTGGGGCAATCATCTCTCAGTAATTTTGCCCTCCAGGAGAGCTGCAAGCATCAGTCCTGATCTGAGCAAGGAGATGAAAAGGAGTTCCACTGGCATTTGTATTGAAAGCGGCTAAGAAAACCAGTCCTGATCCATGTTTTGAAGCCTGATGTCAAAAACAGAAAGGGGAGGGATGGTGGTTATGAAGGAACTTGGGATATAAAGTGCACATGGAGATGGTAAAGGCTGAAATTGAAATAACTGTAGTAGAGGCTGTCTGACCAGCAAAGAGAGTTTTGTCTTGTATTCCCACAGCAAACTTCTGATCACATCTGTCACTGATTGTTGGTGTTGCCTTTAAGGTAAATGGTTAACTTGTAACTGATTCCAAACCCTTGAGGCAATTGGAATACACAGAAAAATGCTACTTTCATGCGAATACAGCTAACAACTGCCTAAGTATGTCTTGTGAGCTGGGAATAAGGATGGAAAGCATTGCTGTCATTAATGATTATAACCTGGGGAAAAGTAAATAGGGATAGAGCCCTAGGCTTCATTCTGCACAATTTCCTTTTCATTTACCTTTCGATTTCACAGTTTTTGATCTCCCTTATTCAATAAAAAATATTACTACATAATATTAAAAATAATATTAAATATTATTTAGGAAGGGTTGCATTTTATTTGGGTGGATCTCTTGAAGAAAATCTGTGCAAAATCTGGCAAAGTTGCATCATGCTATTAATGAACCAGATTACCCAGTCTATTTAATTATAAAGTATTTTTCTTCACATCCAGCAACAAAAACCATTGTAATGGACCTGGCTTGCAAAGCAAAGTCTAGCTTGACATGAATATGCTACTTATTATATTATAAAGTGTATTATACTTTTTAATGGATTTTATATTCTTTGTTTTATTCTGAGATTTAAAAAATTTGTGAGGTAAATCTCTATGATAGACCATCTGTTTTTTAAACCAACAAATATCTTTGTATAGCCAAAGGCTATCAAAAAACAAATTTACACTAAGAAATTACAAATTTGATGGTAAGAGATTTTAAGTCTCATGATACCATTAGCAAATCTAATGTTACATATACAGCAGGGGTGGGTTCTACTTACCTTTGCTACCAGTTCTGTAGGAGCACGCACTTTGCACGTGATCGGAGCACACGCGCGTGCTTTGAGCGCATGTGTGCTGAACGGGCACTCCTGCGCATGCGCAGAAGCTTTTTTAAGCAAAAAAAGTTCAAAAAAGCTTCCTGCGCATGCGCGCAAGCGTGCTCCATGTGCTGCATGCAGGGACAGGTAAGTACAGGCGCGCGGGAGGGCTTCAGTCTAGAACTATTAGAACCAGTTCGGTGACGTCACAGTGTCACCGCTTCCTATTCTATAGAACCGGACCGAACCGGGAGCAACCCACCACTGATATACAGTCACAAATAACAGAGGTCCATTGTGACATCAGAACAGTTACGTCAAAAGCTATTTATATTTCTACAAATCAAGGATTGCTATGGTAAAAGTTAGATGCCACTTAAAGTACAAGGAAAGATTTTATAACACATTCCATTGTAATGAAGAATATTTGACTAGGTTGAAAACCGACTCTATATTGAAGTCACAAGTAGACAGATATTTATGCAGGTTATGGGACAGAATTTTTATTCAAATAGCTCTAATTATGGGAGAATTGTTAAGTCTTTCCCCACTTTTTTTGAAAAAAAGTTCAAAACAATTATTAGAAGGCCACGCTATGGAGAAATCATGTTGAACATACTGGGAAAACATTAGCTTTAGAATTATAATTTGCACTGCAGAAAAACTGTATTAGAAATTCCTATGAAAGTCCAAGTGTTCCATATTTAATTTCAAGATCTTTACAGGAAGAATCTTTTAAAAACAATTTGTTCCAATGTAGCCAAATGACTTGATTTCTTTATCATTACTCCACTGCCAGCTTCTGGGGTATTCCCACTTAGCAAGTCAGTACAGGTCAGGATCAGCCTCAATCCCTTTTCCTTACCTGCAGCTTTTTATTTATTAGTTATTTATTTTGTTTATTTGTCGAGTACATATTAGATAATATATATAGGTATAAGCATGAACTGAATATATAAAATGAATGCAATTAAAGAAAACATTAGGACAAGGATGGTAGGCACTCTGGTGCTTTTATGCACACCTTTTACAGACCTCTTAGGAATGGGATGAGGTCAACAGTAGCCAGTCTTAGGTTAAAATTTGGGGGGTTTGGGGATGAAACCACAGAATTAGGTAGTGCATTCCAGGCATTGACCACTCTGTTGCTAAAGTCATATTTCTGCAATCATGTTTAGAGTGGTTCACTTTAAGTTTGTATCTATTGTATGCTCGTGTATTGCTGTGGTTGAAGTTGAAGTAGTCATTGATAGGTAGGACATTGTAGCAGATGATTTTATGAGCTATGCTTAGGTCATACTGAAGGCGGCGTAGTTCTAAGTTTTCTGAGCCCAGATTTCAATTCTGGTGGCATAAGGTATTTTGTTGCAAGCAGAAGAATGGATGACTCTTCTTGTGAAATGTTTCTGAACTCGCTCAATTGTATTAATGTCCGATATGCAGTGCGGGTTCCAGACAGATGAGCTGTATTTGAGGATTGGTCTAGCAAATGTTTTGTGTGCTTTAGTTAGCAGTGTAATATTACCAGAGAAGAAGCTACACAAGATTAGGTTTACCTGTTGTTGTAGACAACAGGTCTACAACCTGTTGGTAGGCACTACAAACATAATCTTGCTGATCCAGGACAACTCTTTGTACATAATCAGCTCTGCTATGGTGAGAAGCAGCCCCTGACCTCTAGAAAGAGTAGCATTCTTTATACCATCCCTTCTTCTAGCTCCTACTTAATCATTTTCATAGTAAGGATCTTAGTTACAGTAATCATATCTCTAGTAGTAGTAGTAGTAGTAATCATCATCATCATACTCATTTTAGTCAGGAGGATAGCCATAATCAGTTCTATCTCTTGGTGGGAGCATATGGTAGTAATAATAATTTTACATTTGATTTTTAGCAGCTTGTGTCTGCTTTTTGTTCTTTCCTAGTTTGAACTGGTGGCTTTGTAGACACAATTTCACTACTTTATCCTTATAGGACGGGTGGTAGAATAGATGTAGATTATTGTAAGAGGCAGTATTATACTTATTGTAAGAGATGGTAGAATAGGAGGAACACTCCTATTCTACCAACTCTTACAATAATAGGCAACATAGTATCAACAGTAGAGACCATCATGTTTGTGGTTCTATAATATCCCAAGACTTGAAATGGACACCTAACATTATAACTGTCATTTAAAAAAGCATTATGAAGAATGTATTCTTCCTGCATCAACTCAAGATGCTCAGACTGCCCAAGGTACTGCTGATACAGTTCTACAGAGAAATTATTGAGTCTGTCATTTGTACTTAACATAACTGTCTGATTTGATGCAGCAACTAAACAGGACAGGCACAAACTTCAATGGATAGTAAGGACTCCAGAAAAAAAGCAATTGCAACCAGCCTGCCTTCCATTGAGGACTTGTATACTGCACCAGCCAGAAAGAGGGATGAGAAAATATCTACAGACCCCTCACATCATGGACATTAACTGTTTCAAGTCATCCCCTTAGGACATCACAACAGGGCATGCCAAAACAACTAGATACAAAGACAATCCCATCCCACCCATGCCATCACTCGGCTAAACATATCATTTCCACAGCACTGTCTATGCCTAAGGGTATATGAACATGTATCCAGATTGTACTTCTATTATCCTTCTCATTCTTCCTATTATCTACTCCTATTGGTATATTATGATTATCACTTTGTTGGTTTTATCTTATGATTTATCACTTTGCTGCTTGTATGTATACTGAGAAGTAATGCAACAGAGACAAATAGTGTAT
The DNA here is from genome assembly GCA_032468115.1 of Grayia smithii. Lineage (NCBI taxonomy): Eukaryota > Metazoa > Chordata > Lepidosauria > Squamata > Grayiidae > Grayia > Grayia smithii. Next base: position 399,836 of record JANHFM010005783.1, on the reverse strand, counting down.
CCAATCAGGCTTGGCCAATTAAGAATATTCTATTCTATTCTATATTCTAAATCTCTGCCATTCCTGCCTCCTTTTAGAATACCATCACACTCACCAAAATGAATAAAAGCATAATAAAAAGATTTTTCAACATCTCCCATTTTCCAAAATTACAGGTGAAACTCAAAAAATTAGAATATCATACAAAAGTTCATTTATTTCAATAATGCAACTTAAAAGGACAAACTAATAGATGAGATATACTCATTACATGCAAAGCGAGATAGTTCATTTGTCATAATTGTGATGATTATGGCTTACAGCTCATGAAAACCCCAAATTCACAATCTCAGAAAATTAGAAT
>JANHFM010005783.1:353944-365899 GCA_032468115.1 Grayia smithii | reverse complement strand
CCTCTTCTATTCTGGTGATCTTTCACACCTTCCTTACTTATGTCTGTCATCCAATAAATCTGTTGGATGACTAATCTGTCCTCTAATACTCTGTCCTAGAGCACTCAGACTTTATCTTCCTCAGTCAATCTGACTTATGAACCCAATTGAACCCAGAATTTTGGACATAAGTCATTGCAGTAGTTAAGCAGGTCACCATGTGACCTGGCTTGATTTAACAACCATTTTCACAATAAGTTATTCACCATGATCATTAAGTGAATCATGTAGCCACTGAGCAAACAATTTGGTCATTAAGTGAATCCAGCATACCTAATAGGCATGTTTTACAGTAAGAGAACAAAAAAAAAGTTGTAAATTATGGTTACATGATAATGAGACACTGCACACTGACATAAATGCGTGCTGGTTTCTAAGCACCCAAAATGCTATCACGTGATTATGGAAGGGTGTGTGTGGTAGTCGTAACTTCGAAGATGGGTTGTAACTAGTTTTTTTAAGTCTATTGAAGCTTTGAATGGTCATTAAGCAGCCAATTGTTTCCCTTTTTCTTTTTTCTCTTGTGCACTTCTTGGAGAGTCCAAGCGTGGGTTTCAATTTGTCTGATTGGCCAGAGACTGAGTTGCAAAATCTTTGGCCACGCCTCCTCCTCCCAGCCGAGCCTGTTTTTTCAACTCAGGTGGCCTAGAGAGACATATGTTGAATTGATCATACCAATTAATTCAGCATAATCAGGAAATTGGGCATTTAAAAAGAAAATTATTCAGCAGTCAAATTGAAGCAGCTGGAGCGCTGAGAGCATGACCAGGTTGCCTTCCGCGCTGGGAGCGGCACTGCAATTGCCGCCAAAGCTGCCATTGCCACGTGATCAGCTCCTTAGTTCAGCAGGGTGGCACGACCACAGGAGGTTGGAACTGGCATTAAGAGGACCAAGGATTCAGTCCGAGACTGGGTTGGATGCAGCGAGTTGTGGGCGCACTTTGCTGTGCCGTGAGATCGGAGTGCTTATAGCCGCCATTTTACAGCAATAATGGCAGACTGCATGGATTCAAATAGCAGTAACTCTGCTGGATCTTTCCCCAGACATCAGATGGCTGAGTGTTCTGAGCCAAAGAAGGCAAGATCAGGAGCCAAAGGGCCTTCTACCAGATCCAAGGCCAAGCATTCCAAATCAACATCTTCAGCATCTGACAAAGATGCCAAAAGGAGGCAGAAGGCCCTGGAAAAGCATTTTGCAAAAGCCCAAAAGCAGGCAGAGTCAGCAAGAGCATCGGGGATTTCTGGGAGTGCTTTAGTGTGCCTTGCATGTCTTTAGCATCGGAGATACCAATGCAGACACTACTGGATGACCAGCTAAACTGGTCTCCTAATGTGATCCTGAGGTGCAGGAATTTCATGCTGTTCCTTATTAGGAATAGGAGAGTGACCATGTGTCTGGCCTGTCTGCTTCAGGATTGCTAACTGTGTCTGGTAAACGACCTTCCGCTCCATCGGCCACATTTACTCCTACAGCGGCGGGGCTCTGCCCTCAGGAGAATCCAGACCAGAGCTTGTCTGTAGAATTACGCAGTGCCATAGCACAAACTATTGCACAAGGTATTGATGCAGCTCTCATCCAAAGAAGATTAATAGGACCATTAAATCCAGGACTTTCGTGGTTTGGGGCCCTGCATCAGAACTTGCATCCAGATATAGGCTATTTCACGGAGCCTCATTCCCCACCTCCATCAATGCAAAGCCAGGCCTCCCCTGGAGGGGGAGGAAGAATTGGGGGATTTTGAATTTTCTGAGAATGAAGGGGTCTCCCCAGACAAACCCTCGTATTCTGCGCTTTTTCGCCCATACCTTTTAAAGATTTTATTATTTAAGGCTAAAACAACAGCCAACATGGGTAGGACAGGGATTATTGATGAGAACCCCATGGAATCTCAGGATCCCTGTACCAGCTCTTTACAGAGCAGGTCACAGCACAGGAAGTGATTCCCTCTCCTAAGATTTTTGTGGATGTCCTTCAAAGACAGTGAGGCCAGCTGGGATCTATCCCTGCCCCTAGTGGCATGGACAAGAAAATGTACACAGCAGAGCAGGAGCTAGAGGAGCTTCTACAGATTCCAGCTGTGGATGTCCCACTAGCCACCTTGGCTTCAGCAGCAATTCTCCTTCAGACACTGCTGAAGGGTTGAGGGCAGAGAATAGGAAAGCAGAGCTGTTGGCCATAAAACTTACCAAGCAACCGCTTGGGCAATTAGATTGTCCACAGCCACCTCCTCTTTCTCTAGAACATCACTCTTATGGCTGCGGCAGATGCAGGCCAGGGCCTCTCCAGAGGATACCCATCTGCAGCAGGATATCAGTAAATTAATTGCTGCAGCTGAGTACTCCGTTGATGCGACTCTCAATGTGGCCAAGTTCGCCTCAAGGGTTCTGGCATCCAGTGTTACCTCCAGACACTTGTTATGCCTTCACTAGTGGCAAGCTGACATGAAATCCAAATGGAGATTAGCATCTGCTCCATTCAGGGGACATCAGCTGTTTGGGGAAGTATTAGATCCAATCCTGGTAGAGGGAAAAGACAAATGAAAGGCCCTTCCTATCCTTACAAGTGAAGGGACAGGAGACATACCGCCTTTTACCGCAGGCAGCCCTTTCATGGCTCCGAGGCGGGTTTCTCTGCCCCACAGTATATCACAAACAGTATCCCCACAGTATGGATAGGGCACAGGACAGGTCAGCTTTCTACAACAGGATTCATCAATTGCAATTCAGACAGCCCTATCGGGGTGCCAGTAGCCGACCTTACCGCCGCACGAAGTGACTCTCAATCACATATCCCCATTGGCGGCTAGTTAAGGAGGTTTGCCAGCCAGTGACAGGATACCACTACCAATGCTTGGGCATTAGAAACAGTGAGGCTCGAGCTCACTCTAGAATTTTGTTCCAGCCCTCCACGACGCTTTATTCAATGCCCCGTTCCCAAGAGGGCTCTAATGGAGGCCAAAGGGTGTCAATGAACAGGATATATGAGGCCACATGGGCTTCATTTTGGCGCTGGTGCAATAAGGAGAAATTAGTTCCTATATCAGCAACAGTTCCATGGGTCTTGAACTTTTTGCAGGGACTATATACAAATACACTCCAAAGGCAGGTGGTAGCCTTGACCACCATCCTACCAGGTGAGGGATTAGCTCCTCTTTTCCAGCACCCAAGGGTGCATAGTTTTTTTGAAAGGGGTGTCCAACCTGTTACACTCAACTGTCCACAGATACCCAGCTTGGGATCTGTCACTCGTCTTGCAGGTGCTCACATCTCCTCCGTTAAAGCCCTTAGGATCAGCCAGCATCAGACTGTTTACTTTCAAGGTTGCTTTTCTCGTAGTGATCACATTTGCACACAGAATTTCAGAGCTGGCAGCCCACTCTGTGCAACAAGACTTGTGCATCTTTCACTCAGAATTGTTCTCCGTTTAGACCCAACATTTGTACCTGGTTTCACAGAGTGCAAGAAGTTATTCTACCAGACTTCTGTCTGAAACACAGACATCCAAGTGAAAAACGCTGGCATACCTTGGATGTCCACAAAGCTCTACATAAGTAGATAAAGCATACAGCTTCATTCTGACGGACAGAATCTCTGTTCATTTCATTTCAGCCCAGGTCTATGGGCAAGAAGGTGTCTGCCTCCACCATTGGACATTGGCTAAAGGTGTGCATTGCGTTGGCCTATGAACATTAGGCCAAGCCTGCACCATGCCGTATCATGGCACATTCAACCAGAAGTACAGCCACCATGGCGGCATGGATTATGCCGGCCTCAATCCTAGAGATTTGCAGGGCAGTCACCTGGACTTCTCGTTCACCATTTGTGAGGAATTAATTGAACAAGTTTGCCTTGGAGGTGGCGTTTGGAAGACAGGTATTACAGCAGGTTCTGCCAGCTGAGGGGACCCTGGACCAATCTGTCTCCCACCCTACAATGATTTAGCTTGGGTATATCCCATGTTTGGACTTTCCAAGCAGCACATAGGAGAATGAATATTGGATTTACCTGAATGTTTGTTCTATGTGCACTGCAGGAGAGTCCAATCCCACCCTGGTTCCGGTATGGTCTGGGGTCCAGGAGTGGTTGATTTCATCAGTTGGGCTATGTCCTCTCCAGATCCATCTCTTCACTGAAAAAACTGAGGCTCGGCCAGGAGGAAGAGGCATGGCCAAAGATTTTGCAACTCAGTCTTTGGCCAATCAGATGAATTGAAACCCATGCTTGGACTCTCCTGCAGCACACATAGAACAAACGTTCAGTAAGTCCAACATTTAATTTCCTGCCTTTTGTTACACGTGCATTTTTCCTTAGAATATTCTCTTGATGCTACCAAATAATTGTCTGCCCCACATTCAGAACTGTCCCATCTTCAGCTTAATAACTAATTAAGCTTCACTAATTCTCTTAATATTTCATTACAGATAGTCAGATCAACCATGCCTTTAGGTTTGTATCCCTACCTTTTGTTATGTACATCCAGTATTATTTAGATATACTTAAACTGTATATCTGAAAGAAAGAAATGTTCTTAGGAGAGCCTCTGTCAACACTACCTAGGCATAGGTCACAACCAACCCTAACCCTAACTAGAAGTGTCCAAACTATTGCACCCAGCTTTTCTTTTGGATATGTAACCGATTGCAATTATGTACATATGAAATCAATATGCATTTCAATCTATAAAAAGTTGTGTTTATCTCTGTACTGTAGGGAGTATATTTTTAATTTAAAGATTTATTTATACAGATGATTTGGCCAGGGAAGCTAATCTTCTAAATGCAGGTGTAATTTTAAATGTGGCATTTAAACTATAATTTGTTTACGGCTGCAGCTATGAATATCAGTATCCAGCGATAGTACTAAGTGACTATCATGTTATATGACAGAGCTCTTCAACTGAGCATTGTAAAACTGAACCTGGAATCAAGAAATGTGCTTATCATTATGTTTTATGATGTTAAATGCTGAATCAATATTTTTTTTACAAAAATAGTTATCATTGAAATTATGTTTGCATCAACTTTATTCCACACCTTTATGTTTATCTTTACCTTCCAGGCAGCTTATTTTCTGCTTTTATAATAACATTTAATTAATTTCTGAACTTGAGATCTGTACTTAAGAAAAATTAGAATAAAATGCAAATGAAATAATAATGTACAGAAAAAAAACATTAACATGTTCTTTGTTTTGGATATGTTCACTACTGTGAGTAATTTGGAAAAATAATAAAGGTTGGATGCAAATAAATAAATAAAGATTCAAATATAATAAATAGCAGCATCTAACAGATTAAATTCTATCTGTAATAAATCAGCTGAGTTGAGTTGAGTGGCATAAGCATACAAGTGACTCCAAAGTCCCATCAACATCTCCTTAGGACATTTTCTAGAATTACGATAGCTAACCATTGTATTAAAATAATAGTAAACCCAAGGCTTTAGATCACGCAATGTTTTGGTTAACAGTATAAAAACTGTATAAGCCACCAATATAGAAATGGTCTAAATTAAGTATTTTGAAGGATAAGATGAAAGTTTGGGGGACATCATAAGCCACAAGTGTACAACTTTATTTTTCAGATTGCATTTGGCCTCTCCAAACTTTGGCTATAAAGCTTCCAGAAATTTCCAAAAGTTTTTACTCAGCTATCATTTTTAAAATGACAGAAGGGAAAAGCAATAAATAATCCTGTATGACAGTGTTTTTCCTGTACAGTGCCTCGAAACTCCAGGCATGGGTATCACTCTTCTCTTATAGCTCTATATAGACTGAGTGTAAACTGAAGAAACTCCCTCTGCTGATGCCTCCTAGTTTCAACTCTGTCTGTAGCTCTGGATAGACATGGCAGAGTGAGCTCTGCAAAACAAACAAACCAAAAAACAAAACCCAGCTTTTGATTTAGCAGTAAATTGGAAGTGCAAGGAAGAGAGAACAGAAGGAAGATACAGCATGAAGAACCCTAGACTCAAGCCCGTTATTGGTTTGGAAAGGATTGCAGGAAAGTGGAGGCCAGAAAAGGCTCCACTAACTGTGGCAGCCATTTTGGGGGCCTGTGTGCCGAATTGGAAGGCATCACTGGAAGAAAAGGTTGAAGTCGCGTGGGGACAGTAAGCAGAGCCCTGTCTCAGCTGCTTGCCCAGGAGAGAGTGCAGTTTGGTGTTGTTGCTGGCCCGAGGCCACATGGATGTTTATCAGTTGCTTGTCCTATTGGGAGGTAGACTGGGAGTTCCACCATTGGCTATATACAGAACTGCTGAGGCTCTTCAGCTGCCTGCCCGATTGGGAGGTAGATCAGGACCTACAGCTATTGCAACAGAGACAGACCTAAGGCTTTTTGGCTGTCTGCTAAGTTGGGAGGTAGACCAGGATCTCCAAAGTACAGCAGCCTTCTGGAACTTGCTGAATGTGGACGGTGATCTGGAGTGGTGAGATAACTGAAGCCATTGGAGCCGTTTTTATTTTTGGGGGTTTGCGGGCCGGAAGCTTTAAAAAAATAGAGAGAGAGAGAGAGCTGACTAGTAGACCAGGTATTACTCAGGGTCTGCAGTTTTTTCATGTGCACACAAGAGAAGAAGTTTACAGTGTGAAGAGCCCTAGGCTGAAGCCCGCTGTTACTGGAGGTTGTTATGGAGGATAGTGGAGGCCAGAAGGCTCTACTAACTGTGGCAGCCATTTTGTGGGCCTGTGTGAAGAAATTTACAGTGTGAAGAGCCCTAGGCTTGAGCCCTAGGCTCGAGGTTATTGGAGGCTTGGTATGCAGGAAAGTGGAGGCCAGAAAAGGCTCCACTAACTGCGGCAGCCATTTTCAAGGGCCAGCATGAAGAGCCAGTGGCTTGAGCCCCCTACCCTGTGATGAGGACTCAGGCGAGCAGAGCTAGCAGTCACAGCTCCAAGCATGGATCCTCTAAATCTAAGAGTGGGGCCAGGGGAGCAGCAGCCATGACAAGATCCAAGGCTGTCCACAACAAGAAGACTTCTAAGACCCTGGAAGGGCTGAGCAATGGCTTCAAAGGGCCTCATAGAAGCAGGTGGAAAAAGCGACTAAAGCAACAGAGAAAAGGAAGCACTTAAGCCTTCTTGTAGAAAAGGAGGCTAGGGCTGGCCCTGCTTTCAGCCTGATAGTCTGATAATCTCAGCACTGCAGGAGACTTGATTATGCAGGAGGATTTGGGTTCAGTCCCTATCCCAGATCCTGGGCCATCTACAAGTGGCATTTGGCCTCCTTAGGGCCTCTCACCTTTACCACAGGAGAGGGAGGTGACATCCACCCAAGGCTATCTTCACTTCCATGGCGGCAGGGTTCTGCCCACTGGGGGAAGGTGACATAGAAGTGCATCCTTTTGTCCAACATTGGATTTCTGAGGCAGTTAAGAGAGGGTTTGAAGCTGGCAGACAGCACAACATTAAGTTGTGCTCAAAAAAGTTGTAAGCCACCCTGAGTCTCCGGAGAAGGGCGGGGTATAAATGGAATTAAAAAAAAAAAATTCCTCCATACAGCAACAATGGCATCAGAAATGCAGGTGCAGGAGAGTTCACCTCAGCATCCAAGGGAGTTGCCAAGTTAACAGGCTTCCAGTTCTCTGGATTCTTTCTTGAGAGTGAAGTTTCGGTTTTGGTGGAAGAGGGCCTGATTGATCAGGAGTGGGTTTCTCTGGGGGCTAGTTCCAATCCACATCCTTTGACAAAAATTCTACAATGTCAACCTGGATCTCACTGAGCTTCTTCAGATTCCAGAGGTAGATGAGCCAGTGATGGCATTGGCATCTCTCTCAGCTGCTCTCTCTGATGCTGAGGAAAAGCACTGGCAGGCAGACACTAAGAAGAGGTGGAAGTTGGCTTCAGCGCCCTTTAAAGGAGGCAAGCTATTTGGTGCATCCATGGATTCAGTTTGGTGGAATCTAGGGAAAAGAGGAGAGTGTTGCCATCGATCTCCAGGAGGTTTGATTGCTGACCCTTCCCTCCCTTCTATAAGCCTTATATTTTGCAGGGTCAGGTTGTCACCGACAACAGAGAGGTTATGCACCCGGACAGTGTAATCAGTCAGGGCAGGGGTTTGTGGATAAGACCAAACCGCAGCCCCGAAATAGGTGCACCTTTTGAGGAAGGGGCAGCCATCCTTTTCATTGCTCTTGATAATGCCAGGGCCACAGCTCCCATTGGTAGTCGACTAGGAAGAGCATGGAAGCCAACTAGGAAGAGCATGGAAGCCGCCATCCAGCAGCTGCTGGAAATACAGGCAGTGGAAGGGGTCCCTGTCGATCAGGTGGGACAAGATTATTATTTCATGCTGTTTATGATTCAGAAAGCCTCGAGTGGGTGGGTGTTGAGACCAATTCTCAGTCTCAAAGGCCATGCTAGATACTTACGGTACCAGAGGTTCAAGATGCATTTTCTACAGTAAATTTTGGAGAATGTCAGAGAAGGAGATTCTTGACCTCCATCAACCTCAAAGAGGCATATCTTCACCTCTAGACAGAAAGTACCTGAGGGTCAGTTACAACGGCAGACACCTGAAGTACAGAGCCTGGTGGTTTGGATTGGCATCAGCACCCAGGGTGTTCACCAAACTATTCGCAGCACTAGGAGCCTTTCTCAAGCTCTTGAAGAGCCATGGCTTTTCCATCAATGTGGAAAAGAGCCACAAAAGTAGCCACAAGAGCCAGCTACTCGCCTTTTAGACATAGAAGGATAATAAATACCTTATCAGGGCAGGTATTTCTGTCGCCAGCTGACCTGAAGAGCATCAGGACATTAGCAAGGCAAATCAGCTTGGAAAAGAGAGCTCCCCTTGTCTTGCTGTCCACACTGCTCAGCAAGATGATATCGTATATAGGAATGGTTCCTTGGGCTAGGTTCTGTGCCAGGCCATTACAGTGGTTCCTGCTCCCCTTTCAGAGAAAAGGCAGATGCACATCACCAGGGAAGGTTAGGGTACCGAGGGTGGTCCTGAGGTCACTCCTCTGGTGGACTTCAGATTGTATGAACAAGGGTGTTATACAGGGATCAGAAGTATATGACTATCAACAGATGCCAGTCTGGGGGTCGGGGGACCACATTTCCAGAATATGGTGACACAAGGGAGGTGGACACAGAGAGACTTACACCAAAAGATCACTTGGCGTGAGCTGAAGGCAGTTTACCTGGCCCTGAGAGAATTCAAGGAGCAGATTGCCAGACGGCATGTCCTCCTCCCCACCGACAATGTGGCAGCTAGGACACACATCAGGCAAGGGGGCACGCACTCCAAGGCGCTCATGAAGGAGATAGAGCTGCTGGGCAGAGGATAACATGCTTTCTATAAGGGCTGAGCACATCTCGGGTGAAGAATGTATGGGCAGGTTGGCTGAGCTGGGCCACCATTGACCATTGGAATGGCTTCTTTTTGCCTTCTCATCCCTGGCCTTGATTCCATAGGTGCTCAGGAGGAAGTTAGCCTAGAAGGCAGAGGTGTTACTGATAGCATCACATGGGTCCAGATGTCTGTGGTTTGTGAATCTGCCAGGCCGTGTCAACTGCCAGGCCGTGGAAGATTCCTCCGGACAGTCTCCCTGAGCCAGGGGCCCATATCTCATTCAGTGCCACAGTGGCTCTACTTGACCACATGGCGCTTGAGTGGAGACTTCTAATGGAGTTAAATTTCTCCTCTGGAATCATACAGATCATTCAGGATGCTGGACTACTCCACTACTCGGATCTATAATGCTACATGCTCAGATCTACTCCACTACTTGGATCTATAATGCTACATGGGGCATTTTTTGTAGGTGGGGTACCAGCTGTAACTTGGAGCCCACCACAATATCATTTCCTCAATTGCTGGACTTCCTTCAGGAAGGGCTGGATAAGGTGTTAGCTCTGACCACCCTTCAGAGGCAGGTAGTGGCATTAGCATCAATTTTATCCTGTGGGAATCTGGAATCCATAGCACACCACCCAGAGGTGTGGAGATTCCTTAAGGGAGCCACCAATTTAAGACCACCGGTAGTTCATAGATATCCCACCTGGGTTCTCTCTAAAGGGCTACAGGCTGTAATCAGCGCACCCTTTGAACCCCTAAGAACTACCCACCTAAAGTTTCTCACTTACAAGGTATGTTTTCATGGCCATAACATTGGCCAGGAGGATATCCTCTTTCCGTAAGGGAGGATTTAGGCAATTTCCAGGCTGATAGAGTAGTATTAAAACTGGACCCAGCTTTTATGCCCAACGTCAACTCTCTATTTCAGAGACTGCAAGAATTGATTTTGCCGGAATTTGGTCCCAATCCATCTCACTCCAGAGAAAGGGAGTGGCACATATTAGATGTGAGGAGGGCCTTCCATATCTTTCTAAAACAGACACAGGAAGTCTGAAGAGCTTTTTCTATCATTCCAATTGGCTATGATGGGAAAGACAGTTACGGCATCTACAGTAGGCAGGTGGCTTTGGGCGACCATTGCCAAGGCATATGACTTGCAGGCCTTTCCAAGACCCAGGACGCTCACAGCACATTACAGTATACCTGGAGTGCTGCCATGATGGCAGCCTGGGTGACACAGATTTCAGTGGAGGACATTTGTTGGGCAGCGACCTGGCCTTCGCAGTCATCTTTCATTCGGCACTACCGATTGAATCATTTGCCAAGGCAGGTTTTGGCAGGAGAATTCTTCAATGAGGGCAGGGAATGACGGGTGAGCAGGACCAGACAGGTACCCTCCCATTAAAACAGCCAGCTTTGGTCCCATGCCTGGAGTCTTGAGGCACCATACAGGAAAAAGAGATGTTGGTCCTATCTGATACTCCCATTTTCTCTTGGTGCTGAGAGATTCTAGCCCCACGCTAAGTAGGGTCTGGTCTGGGGGTATACATGTGGTGTCGTTGCAGGTAGTATGCCATGAGACATTTCTGTGACATCATTGAAACTGGGAGGCGTCAGCAGAGGGTGTTTCTTCAGTTTACACTATAGAGCTATAAGAGAAGAGTGATACCCATGCCTGGAGTCTCTCAGCACCGACAGAAAATGGGCATATCAGGTAGGCCCCTTTCTCAACCTTTTATTCACCATGGCCCCCTTTAAATACTTTTTGTGACCAGAGACAATGGCCACCGACCCCCAAGATTTTACTCAAGATTTAAATCATAACATTTCTTCAAGCCTTTGTGGACCTTCTGTGATGAGATTGCCCTCCCCCCCCATCACAGGTTGAGAACCACTGCTGTATGAGGTAACTTTGATTTAGCTTAAATGATTTAGTTTTTGAAACCAACCCAATTTCCCTCCTCATGAAGAAAATACACAATTTGTCTTATTGAGGCATTTTACTTCACTTTGCATTAATGCACTCTGTTTCACTCTCCTCTGTATCTTCCTCTGGCACTTGCAGAAACTGGAAGAAGATTCTGTGCAGCTGAACATTTGTGCAGAAGCTACTTCCAATATCTGACAACACTGTACAGAAATGGCTTCTGGCTATTGGATGTAGCACAGAATGAAGCAGGAGGTGGCAGAGGAGAGTAAAACTGAACTAATGGCTACATGGTCAGTTCACTTCCCTCTTTGCAATTTTGTGTGATACCCTAACTACATTTTTGTACATATATTATATAGTAATGTATAGCAGGCACATGATTTTGTTGAACATGTTTAGTCCCAATGATCTGGACAACGTATTTCTGCTCCCTCTTGAATGATGGAGTTTACTTTATGCGTTTGCACAGACCATATATTTTGCCCATTTCAAAACAGCCCTGTTGAGTCTCATGCATTGTTAATGATACAGAAACATTCCACATGATGACACCTTAACTTCCTTGGATATTTCTTGCTCATATTTATGCAAGAAGAGGCAGTATATGCCCCATTTCCTGGAACTGCATAGAAGGCTGCTGATCACATCTATGCTTCGGGGGGGGGGGGGGCAACGTTGCCGGCGA
>JANHFM010005783.1:326464-342851 GCA_032468115.1 Grayia smithii | reverse complement strand
AGAGGCTTGGGATTCGGTCTGAAGAGCAAAGGTAAGCAAGCTGGGGGCTGGTGGGGGGGGGGAGGTAGGTGGTTAGATAGGTGGCGTAGCCTGGCCAGGCAGGCAAGCAGAAAAAAACAAAACAAAACAGAATAAGGGGCCTTGGAAGGGACCTTTAAGCATGCCAAGGCAGGCCAGGCAGGCAAGCGGCCATTTTTACTACTGGTTTCCAGCCATTGCTACCGGCTTGGCCGAGCCGGTCTGATCCAGTAGCATTGCATCCCTGATTTTAGCCCATTCCACCTTATAGAACAACTTCAGCTAAGATATGTTGGTAGGTTTCTTTGCATGAAACTAGCCATTCCCCAACATTTTTATGGAATTTAGGTCAGGACTTTGACTTGGCCATTTAAAAACATTAAGTTTCTTCTGCTTTATCATTTTTAAATGTTTTGGGTCATTGTTTTGCTGCATAACCCATTTTTCTCTTGAGCTTCAGTTCATGGACATATTCCCTGACATTTGCCAATACAATTTTCTGGAATAATTCAGAATTCATAGTTCCATTAATGATAGCAAGCTGCCCTGGTTATTAGGAAAAAAGCAGGACCAAACTATGAAACCAATATGCTTCAATACTGCTTTACAGTACTTATGCTAGAATGCAATATTTGAGTTTTGCCAAACAGAATGTGTTTCATTCAAGTTAAAAAAATTGTTTCGGTCTTTTTTATTCATATAATATTTTTCCAATGCCCTTCTTGTTTATCCATGTGGTCTTTAACAAACTATACTGTAGATAGACAGCAAAGTTCTTTTTGGAGAGTGGTGGCTTTCTCCTTGCAGTTCTTCACACTGTTGTTTTCAGAGTTCTCGTAATAGTGGTTTTATGAACACTGACATTCACCAATGCAAGAGAGGTCTTTAGGTTCTTAAAAATTATCCTTTATCCTGGGATTCTTTGTGATCTCTTGTTGCTGTTGGTGTGATCTTGGTTTGTCTGCTTATCCTGGGAAGGATAACAATGGTGTTTTATTTCCTATCTCCCTTCCTCCTTCCAACAGAGATCTTACAAAAAAAATTACACGTGAGACCCTTGTTACAGGGGATATCAGATGTTGGGAGCATATAGAATCCAAGCAGAGAAGCAGGGAGCTTTGCTAATAAAAAGTAGCAGCATGTTTTTTCTTCATTCTTTCATTTCTTCTGTATTTGCTTAGAGCTGGACTCATTGACCTTTCATAACAATGAATACTGTGGTAGAAATTCATATCATACATTGTGCACTGATGTAATGTAAAATAACTTTCTTTAAATCTCCTGAATTCCCCCAAAACTGAGGTACAAATAATTTTACATAGAATGATGTTTTCACACTTGTGAGGAATTTTCCACTCCTCACATTGATGAAATTGCCAAAAGTCAATCATAATTTGAAGGAGGCATTTCCTCCTCATTTTTCCCAGCACTGACCTTTTTCATTATTTTCTCCCATGCTTCAAAGATTTTATTTTTAATTTGGTAATCTTCCATTCATAAACTTGGGATACACTATGGACTGTTTTATTATTCTTACCTAAGTCATGGAAGGTCACGGCAAAAGAATGTTGTACAGACTGATAGTACCATGGATTTTTTTAAAAATAGAGTGGGAAACTATATAATGTTAATCATGATGGATTTGGGATTTTGCACATTATTAAAGTTCATGAGAAAGTTCTTTGTATATGAAATCATAAATAATTATTGTGGTTCCTTTTTTTTTTTTACCTGAGTTTTGGAGACGCTCAAGAATTCTCCAAAGAATTTGTTAGGAATCTGTGTAGTCAGCAATAAAGATTCAAAGAACCCTGTCTCATAGTTTAATCTTTAATTACTGCAGGCCTACAGAGGCTGTCTGGCTAGACTTTGCTTTGGAACCAAGGTCTTGGTGTAATGGCTATTGACATCCTTTTATATATTATTTTAAAAGTGTAAGTTGAAATAAAAGCCCAACCCAGAGAGTTATACGTTACATAGTCGGGCTCAGCAGATGTTTGCATTTGTGTTTAGGAGCTGTTAGCATTCAATAGATCTGTCATATACCTTATGAGCTGTCCATTGGGAGTATATATATATTTATGATTAAATTAGCCAGTGGACTCATAAATAAAGCTCAAGGAGCATTTGCCTAGAGAAGTCTGAAAATATTGATTTGTAAAGTAGGAGACACGATTTTAAAAGCGGTTGGAGATATATCTGCTGATGTGAAAGAAGGCGGGGGTGGGGTGGATACTTCCATAAACTTCTGATAACATTTCTAGTCTCAAAATTGATACTTATTTTTAATTGTGACCTAAAAATGGAAATAAAATTGGGTTACAGGGATAACTTGATTTTGTAAAAGTATTTATTTTACAAGGTGAAGGCTGCCTAACACTTCAGTCCTATGAATTTCTGTAACGAGAGAGCAGCTGTAACCAGGGTTTTCTAACTGGTATAAGAGCACAAGAGCACTGTGTTCTTTTGAAACTGATTTATCTCGTGGCATTAGGGTTAGGATGAAAAAGAATTAAAACAAGAGCTAAAACAGAGGATCAGATTTCTAGCAACAATGACTTTGCTTTGTTATTGATAGCTTCATATATCTCAGGTCTAAAAGGCTCCCAGTGGTTTAAAATAATGGTAGGGTGTTAGAACTATAAAGTCTTAACGGCATGGACAGTGAAAAAAGATTCCTGGAGCAAGGACAGTAGATCTCTCTGTGGATCTCTCTGGGTCTGAAACCTTTCAGACAGACTTTCCAATGGTAAGACAGCGTAGGCATCCCTCAAGCATCTCTTCCCCTCCTCCACCTCCTCCAGGTCCTCTAATTACTTAAAGTTCCTTAATGGTTACTTTTCATTTCCTGGAGTTCTTCCTTTGCTTCATTGCCTCAATGTAGTTGTCTGAATGGTGAAATAGATGGAGGGCTTGGATGGAGAGAGGATGAGTTGAGAGCAGCAGAAAGAATAATTGGGATTTCAGTTTTATTTCAGACATTAAATTTAAAAAGCAGAGTGAAAAAATAAAAAAAGACAAAGCAAACAAAATGCTACAGCATTTGTAAAATGGACCATCTGGGTTTAAGGTTAAGGTTTAAGAGCATTCAACATATGCTGTTAGAAATTCCTTCCTTATTCACAACACTATCTGTCTTTGAGCACTGAGCTTCTACTACACCTCTTGTAGGCAGCAGAGAATGCAGATAATACTTGCTTAACAACCACAATTAGGACTGGGACTTTGCCGCGAAATGACATGGTTGTTAAGCAATAATAAAAAAAAAAATCAAGTTGCTAGGCCAGACTTACAACATTACTTCCGCCACGGTCATTGAGCGGTTGTTAAATGAGACATCATGTGACCGTAACTTGTGATTTTATTGCCAGCCTCTCCATTAACTCTATTTGTCAGGAGCTGCTGTGAATGTTGCAAATGGCAATCATGTGATTGTAGGACACTACAGAGGTTGTAAGTATGAGGACCAGTTGTAAAGGTATTTGTTTAGTGCCATTATATCTTACAGCAGTCTCTAAATAGAACAGATAAATGAGGACTGAAAACTCCTTAGCTATTTTCTGTAAGCATTTTAAAGAGGTAACTTGACTTTCTGGTTTTTAGGTGAAGAAGCTTCTTGGATGAGAAGCAAAATGTCTTCAAAGAAAAAACAAAAAGTCCAGTTGTCTCTTGAAAAAGCATCTTTGGGACAACCATGACCTAGATAATGGAGAATCTCCATAGATATTTTCTATTAACATCTGACACTTGCAGATCCACTAGGGTAAACCCTCTCCTGGCAATCAAGCATGTTGAAATTATGGGATAATAAATGGGCACCAATGGGAATTTAGCAGTCTCTTGACCCTCTGGTCTCTAGTTGCTGCCTCTTTATTCATGCCACTGGCTGAGAGTTCCATTCTAAAACTTATGTAAAGCCCCAGTTTGTTTATTTCCTTCATATTAAAAACATCAGTGAAATTTTTTGTTCAATCCTATACATTCACAGTAGTTGATTTTTTTTGTTTCTTGTGTGCATGGACAGATCGGTAATTTCTGATCATCAGCAATTTCATATGTATCATTCACAAGCCTATTTTATCCAACTTCTATACATTAACAAAACTCCATGAAAATGCTAATGTACTATATAACGTACATTAATAATTTCTTATTAGCAAAATGCTGTATACATACAGATACACTTTTAAATGTGTTTTGATACATTTTAGAGTTGAGAATTGATTGCTAAATTTTAAAAGTTAATGGCATCTGAAATAAAAACCATAGCCTATATTTATTATGATAGAAGGTGTGGATCATGGCAGTACTTCAAAATAAGGATGGGACAACAAAACCAAGGATGTTTAACCAAAACTAAATATTCCTAAGCAATTCTAACTCCCACTAAGTGAAGTTGGAGTATGAAGACAAGCTTTCACTAAATTCCAGCTTTAGTCTCCCTATTAAAGAAAAACATGGAGTGAAATTATTCTTCCTGTTGCAAAGATTCTGAATATAAAAAAGATAAATAAGAGAATGCACTCCTGCCTCTTTTTCAACCTGGCTATAAACAGAGGACCAGAGAAAATAGGGTTGGTGGGCTTATTGCTATCTCTGTTTATATTTATATATGGACAACTTTATAAAATCTCATTCTAAGGGTTCCATTGTTGAAATGAATGTTGAATTGTTATTCAACAGGTTTAATCTTAAATAAAAAAAATCCTTGTGATTCATATTCCAATAGCTTTCATAACATGAGGTTTCATTTCAACAGCGGGAATTGTATTTTATGGAAACTAGACAACTTTTATATGGTTGGATAAATATTTAAATAAATACTTTAAAATCACCCTTAGAAAATTCAAGCATTATAACAAGGTAGCTATATTATTAAAAGTTACTGTTGCTCTGTGAATAGTAAAGATTAGGAATGAATAAAAATAACGTGTGTCTAATAGTTATTCAAATATATGCTCTAGTTTCACCAGTCATAGAAAAAGAAACTATTAGATTCCTTTGAGATTTCTCCGAAAGCTGTGCCAAGAATAAATTGTATTTGAAATTGTATATGTCTTTGATTTATGTATAAACCATGCTTTGTTATTAAATCTTATGATTTTCATAACAAAAAGTGGAAATGTTTTCTCAGATTTCATTCAGGTGTTGGATGAAATAATACCATTTTTGTGAAGGGAGCCTTTGTAGTAACACAGATGTTTGTGGACTTATGTCTCTATTTATCTATGTATATATACAATGATTTGCGAAGTGTGTGTGTATTTTTATATAGGTATAAATATAGATGGTATAAATATAGATGGTATAGACATAGATACAATCTACATCTATATAGATAGATACACACACACAAAAATACACAACTTTGCCAATCGTTGCTTTGTGATTAAATCTTTCAGTCACTTTAAAGTCTTTATGATCTAATAGACATCACTTCATCAGTATTGTATGTCACTAACAGTTTCTTTGAGTTCCTATTTCTTCACACTTCTGTCATCAATGGCCTCTTTTTCAATTGCATATGATTTTTCTAAGCATCTGAGTCTACTCCAAAACTCAACGTTCAACAAGTGTTAAGTGTTCAAATACGTAAGTTTTATTATGAGTGCTTCCAGTGAAGTCTGATTTTCCTTTATCTAGTACTGATGGTCTGGAGTTCATGGTCCAAGATATTTTCACCAACTTTCTCTAGTTCACTGTTTAAAAGCCCTATTCTTTTCTTTGTTCAGTCTTTGTGGTATTCCAGTTTTCACAGCCATATATTGCAACTGGAAAAACCCTAGCTTCACCAATATATAATCAATACAGTGTGATTCTTTGCATAATAAAGTTTCATCCAGATCTGTCATAATCTCTTTATTTCGTAACTATAGTCATCCCTGCATTTTTGAGCCTTGGAAAATAAAATTTTCAAGAATTCTTTGCATCTTTACGCATGTAAACAATATATCCCAAGACTCAGGAGGCTGTAAGATCTAGTTCAAGTTTTCTTATGAAAGCACTTTGATTGTTCAGTTTTCATTGTTAAAACTCTACTAGCATAATTATTTTATGTATTACATCTTTGACAATTTATAGTATTGTTGCTGCTCAATTGTATACCATTCTGAATCATATCTCGAGTGGGTAGCAGTATAAATTGATGAGATAAATAAATAAAAATATCACATACCACACTGTTACCACATAATCATATAGAATATTACTGAAGCTGTATATTGTTGATAGTTTGTTACATTTGTTTAATTTAAGCTTTAATCAGCACCAGGCCTTGGTTTTGTTAACTGAATAGACTTTCTCCATCGTTAGTTGCAGAGTATGTAGAATATATGATTTGTATATAATTTGATTATATACAGAATATATAATTTAAAGTCAGTGTTGTAAATCCACTGATGTTGTGAAGTTTGGTCTTCTATTTTGTTGAAAGAAAGTATTAGCCATAAGAATCAAAATTTCTTGGCAATACTCACCTTAGTCTTGTCTCCATTTTTTATACTTATTACCTTTCTGGTTATGTCAGCATTATTTTATTTCAATTTTAGCATTATTCAATAATCATTACATAATTTGGGGATGTTATATTGACAACAATCAGCTTCTCATTTGTCTGTATGTTTGGACCATAGATCTGGATCATCAGAACATTGATTGCCTTGCCTTGGATTCAAATTGAAATTATTCTCTTTTTTTGTTTGCATCCTATCATGAATTTGACATCCTTTTTGGTTAATAATGATGGCTGCTCCATTTCTTCTGATGTGAGGTGGTGACTCATTCTAATCCAGTTTAATTCACTGATTTTCAGAATGTCAGTTTTTGATCTTGACATTTCTGCTTTGATAATATCTAGCTTTCCTTAATTCATTAATATGATGTTCCACAGTGGTATATACTGTATATCTTTACAGTATTGAATTTCCCTTTTTACTACTGAGTACATCAGCAACCAGATATTCTTTTGGTTTTTATCCAACTAGACCATAAGCACCTGTGCTGTTCACATTTGTCCTCTCCTCTCAATATTTCACTGAATGTCTTCCAACCTGGGAGCTCATTTGTCTTCATCATGTTGGTTTTACTTGTGAATATATATTTGGTTTCTTGGCAGAATGTTGGAGTAGATGTCACTGCCTTTTCTAATAGATTGTATTTGGTTTGATATACTATCTGTGATGTAGCTCTCATGGATGATCCTTCTGGGAGAATATTAGGAGTCCTTTAATATTTCAAAAAATTCATATAGGCAATAATGATGAAATAATGTAATAATTTTGCCATGTTGATTTTTTTAAAATTTGAAGTACAGTTTATAGTTGTGCCCAGAAACTGTATTCCAAGAAGGTTTAACTAAAACAGAGTTCTTGTCTACTCTATATTTTTTGCAATTCCTTACAGATAGTCCTTGATTTATGACCACAATTGGGATAAGAATTTTGGTTGCAACGACTGTAAACTGTGGCACCCATGTCACTGGATTCAATTTTACAACCATTTTTAGGATGATTGTTAAGTACATCAAATTATTATGCATCTGAGTCTATTCTCCCAAATGGGCATTTTTTTGGGCTGGAAATTAGAAAAAACACTGGAAACCAGCAAAAGTCACAAATTATGATCACGTGACAGTGGGATACTATAACCAGTTGTTAATATGAAACGGCTTGCCAAGTGCCTCAAATGCAGCCATGTGACCACTCAGGAGTGGCACAACATATTACAATGGCTGGAAATACTTTATGGGTCATAAAACATTCCTTCTCAGGCTGTCATAATCCCAAAGGATTGTTAAACAACTGGCCATAAGAAAGAATTGAGTAATTAATTACCTGTATTCAGTTTTATTTACTTTTGCATTACTCCAGACAATTGGTTGTCCATGTAGTTTCTAATATCTAAATAATATCTTTTTTCAGTATAACTGTAAAACATCAGTAAATTAATTTTAGTGTTATACCTGCCTAATTCAAACAATCCTAATTTCATGTTAGAATTAGTTTATTTTATACAGGTGATTTTTTTTTGTTTAAATGCTTGAAGGACTCTTAGTAAGCAAGACCCTTGCTTCTCCAGAGGTGATGATGACATCATCCAGAAGTGGGTTGTTCCAGTTTGATCTGCATAATGACTGAGGCTTAATTTTTCGGCCACGCCCCTTAGCTCTCCCTCTGATGCCCAGATTCGTCTCAGTCGAATCTCAGAGCAACATCATTTGCAGATCTGGCTGTGAGTCCAGTTCTGGAGGATTTTGGGAAGGAGAATTAAAGCTAAGATTTTTTTATTACTTCCCTTTCTTTCTTGAATTATTTCAACTGAATTTCGGCCATTTAAGAATTCTTTTTTTCCCCTCTCTCTTGCTTCTTCCTTTCTTCAATGATTGCGCGCAGAGCTATTTGGGGGCTAATACTTTTGTGTACGAGTTGGCAGAGCCGCCGCTACACCACCAGCAGTTTTTGCCCTTTCAGGGCTGTGGAAGGTGCTCACCCCACCAATGAAGCTCCAGCAGCGTCTGCATGCTCTTCGCAGCGTTGCAAGCTCAAGGGGAGGTCAGACCCATTCGGGCCATCTCTCATGAGACTCTGGACCGCTACAGCGCTGATCAGCTGTAGCATGGTCTTTTTCAAAATAGCGGAGCCTTTCTAGCCGCCCTGCAGCCATTTGAAGGCATTTGCGGCTGCGCGTTTTGCAAGGTGGGGAGCTTTGCTCCCAAAGCTTCTTTTCTTTACTTTTGTTTTTCCTGATCGGAGCGGCTGTTTCTCAGTGCCTGGAGGCGTTGCAGGTGGCCTGCTGGGCCCATTCCCCCCCTCCTCTGAGTCTTTTGAAAGCTTGCTACAAAGCTGAATTTAGAGAGTGAGTCTCAATTGCTCTGGATGGTCCCTAGGATTCCCTTTCCTAGGCAAGCGTTGTGAGCACCTTGAAGAATTCCTTTTTTGCTGCCTGCGTGTGTTGGTAAGTCTAAGCAGGTCAGGCAGAAAAATCACTGACTTGCAAAATCTTCTGTTTCTCTGCTGCTCCACGTGGCTGCTGGATCCTGCCTCCAGCTTGGAACTGAGCATTCAAATGCGGACCAATCCCTGGACAGGGAGGTGGCTGGGCCTTCTAGTGGCAGTAAAACTGCTAGCAAGTCCCACAAAGGGAGTAAAAGTAAACAAGTCTCCAAAGCAGAGCTTAAGGATTTGCAAAGGAGACAGAAGGCCCTTGAAAAGCAGGTTTCCAGGGCAGAACAACAATTGCAGGTCTCACTGGAGGAACGATCTCTTCATAGGTGCTCTGCTTCTTAGGTGGATCAACGTTCTACCCTATCAGCAGATCAAGCTTGGTCACCAGATGGAGCTGAGGAGATTGTCCCTGCCCCTACTACATTGGCCTCGAGGGTGGGAAAAAGGCCATTTGACTGTATAATATCTCCCACTGCTGTTAGGGCTGATTCTGCAGAGTACTGCAGGAGTAGGATTCCTGAAAGAGAACAAAGGGCCCCTTGCTCTCTTGATAAGGCAGCTATGGATCAATTATCTAATCTCCCTGAACACATTCAAGTACTGATTGAGAATGCCATTTCCAGAGGAATTGCTACAGGTCTTCAGCAGCATGAAGTATGTGCATCACAGGCATGACTTGCCTTCTGCAAGTATGACTTCAGTCCAGGCACACTCCCCTGCAGCTTCTGGGGGCAGTGGGGACCTAGACATGCAAGAAGGTGCCCATTCTGATTTTTCTGAGGATGAGGGAGTGTGTCCTGATGTTCCTGCCTTCAAAAGGCTTTTCCCAATGGCGAAATTTAAATCACTTTTGGAAGTTGGAACCGGTGACAAGGATTGTCCATCTGGGGCCATCATAGATTCCTCATCAGGGGAGGTTTTCCTATCAAGGGAATGAAAGGGAAAGCATTAGGGAGCTGATCTCTCAAATATTTCAAAACCCCAAGGTACCCCTAGCCACCCTGTCCAAAGTTGTTAGGAAAGATGATATCTTGCATACAGATAGTTCCATGGGCCAGGATTTATGCTCAGCAGCTGCAGTGATTTCTGCTTTCATTCCAGCGTGCTCAAACAGCTCACGCTCTGACCTGTGTCAGAGTTCCTCTGAATGTCAAGACGGTCCTCCCCTCGACAAGGGGAGCATTTTCAGGGACCTACACAGATTTGTTCTCACCACAGATGCCAGCATGTTCAGTTGGGGGGCTCACCTCGACTCTCAGACAGCACAGGGCCGCTGGACAGCGAGCGACCTGGCCTTTCCCATCAATTGGCTAAAGTTGAACGTGATTTGTCTAGCCTTGCACTATTTTCAACCGTTACCTCAGGGATATCATGTTCTAGTGCTCACAGACAATGTGGCGGCAAAGGCCCATGTCAATAGGCAAGCGCTCCAAGCGCCTCATGGAGGAAGTCCTTCGACTAGGGCTGTCGCCGAGAAGCACATTCTCTCCCTCCGAGCGGAGCACATTGCAGGAGCTTCAAATATACAGGCAGATTTTCTGATTCGGACGATGGTGGACAATGCCGAGTGGCAGTTGCATCCGGGCATATTCCGGGAGATTTGCGACAGGTTTGGGACTCTGAAGATAGACCTGTTCGCCTCCCAACAGAACACACAGCTCCCTCACTATTTCATGAGGTTTCTGACACCAGGAGCAGAGGGGACCATGCTCTTCATTGCAAGTGGCTGCACGGTCTCCTCTACGCATTCCTTCCTCTTCCCCTCATCCCGGGGGTGATTTGGAAAATCATCTCCGACCAAGCAGAAGTAATACTGCTGGCTCCTCATTGGCCACGTCGTCCATAGTTTGCCAATCTTGTCAGTCTCTCATTGTCACCACCTTGGAGGATTCCTCCCGAGAGGATCTCCCTTTGCCAGGGGGTTCTGGTACACCCGGAGCCGCAGTGGCTCCACTTGACCGCCTGGCACTTGAAGGGGCCCTCCTAAGGAAAGACAACTATTCGGACCAGGTCATCGGTACCATTCAGGCAGACAGGAAGCAGTCCACTATACTAATTTATAATTCAACTTGGGTCTCTTTCACCAGATGGTGCACAAAGAGACAGATTAAACCAGTGTCAGCAGTGTTCAACAGGTGCTCAACTTCCTGCAGGATGGCCTGGCATAAGGTTTGGCAGCCAGCACCATCAAACGACACGTGGCAGCCATTTCCATGATTTTGTCAGGTAACACGGGCCCACCGCTTACTCAGCACCCGGTCATTCTCAGATTCCTGAGAGGGGCATCCATCATTTCCCCTCCAATGGTGCATAGGTATCCCACCTGGGACTTACCCAAGGTCCTGAGAGCCCTCACAGAGCCCCCATTCGAGCCCCTGAGAGAGGTCTCCCTTAGATACCTTACCCTTAAGGTAGCATTCCTGATAGCAATATCTTTCGCCAGATGCATTTCCGAGATGGCTGCTCTCTCGGTCAGGGAGGACCTCTGTGTTTTTCATTCTGAAAAGGTAGTCTTGAGGTTGGACCCTTCATTTGTCCCTAAGGTTAATTCCTGGTTCCACAGGGCACAAGAGGTGATACTACCTAACTTTTGTCCCAAGCCCTCTCATGCCTTGGAGCGAAAGTGGCATACATTAGATGTCAGAAGGGCCTCAAGATTTATGTCAGACGCACTGAGTCTATCAGGCTTTAGGAGGCCGTGTTTGTTTCATTCCAACCCCATTCATTAGGTGCAAAGGCCTCGTCTTCATCCATTGAGCGTTGGATCAGGGTGTGTTTTACCTCGGCCTATCAAGCTCAGGCACTACCTGTGCCTAGGCATATCATGGCACATTCCACCCGGAGTGCGTCGACTACTGCAGCCTGGGCCACGCAGGCCTCCCTTGAAGAGGTCTGCAGGGCGGCTACCTGGACCACTCCTTCGCCTTTCATCAGGCATTATAAACTCAATGTCTTCGCCTCTGTGGAGGCGTCGTTTGGGAGGAGGGTTCTGCAACAGGTTATTCAGCCGGGGGTCGCTCCAGGGCTCTCGCCTTACTGCCCTTAGGACTGCCAAGCTTTGGTATGCCCCACTTCTGGATGATGTCATCATCACCTCTGGAGAATGGGCATTGGTCCTACCTGAATGACCCTTCTCGGAACGATGATGACATCATCCAGCCCCGCCCTTCTTCTCGAGGTCCTGGAGCTGGCACGGTTTAATTTTGTTGAAGTCTCTATTTCAGGAAAATATGTTTCTCTTCCGGATCTTTCTTCAACGAATCTGGGCCTCAGAGGGAGAGCTAAGGGGCATGGCCAAAAAATTAAACCTCACTCATTATGCAGATCAGACTGGAACAACCCACTTCTGGATGATGTCATCATCGTTCCGAGAAGGGTCATTCAGGTAGGACCAATGCCCATTCTCTTCAGCCTACTTGCATTTAGATGGGCATCTGAAAGAAAACTTTTTAGGTAGTCCTAGACTTACAATAGTTCATTTAGTGACTGTTCAAAGTTATAACGGCACTGAAAAAAATGACTTATGACCATTTTTTACACTTATAATCATTGAACTTCCCCACAGTCATTTGATCAAAATTCAGACACTTGGCAATTGACTCATATTTATGATGGTTAAGATGGTTGCAGTGTCCTGGAATCATATGATCACCTTTTGCGACCTTCTGACAAAGCAAAGTCAATGGGAAAGCCAGATGGACTCAACAACTCTGTTAGTAATTTAACAACTGCAGGAATGCACTTAACAGCTGTGGAAAGAAAGGTCGTAAAATGGGGGAAAACTCTCTCACTTAGCAACAGAACTTTTGGGCTCAATTGTGGTCTTAACCTGTACTTGTATTGGCTTGCACATACATATAGCCCTTTGGGTTGCATGAATAGCTGTATTTGTGGAGCTAACGAGTCTATAGCTTCCTTTTAGTTCCCCGTAAAAAATTGTGAGGTTGGATATGACAATGACAGAACTGTGTTCACCATCTTCATGCTTTCAGTTCTCCGTGCATTTGGGCAGACATATGAGCTGGCTTCTTTTGGGGAGTTTTTAAACATATGATTCTTCTGTAGCTAAGAGCTTAAAGCAAAATCAGGCAACTTATGTTTCAGATGTTAAACCTGGCCTTTGGCTTTATTTTAACTCCCCAGAACTACCTGCTTTTACCATTCATCACCATGATGAAAGCAAGAGAGCTGCACACAAGTGAATGCATTAGCTTGGAGGCCCAGCTACAGAAAATTGTGGTTAGAATAGCATAGAAACTTTGGGAAATGTAGAAGCATCCGACAAGGATGTGGTTCCTGGAAAAAAACCCATGTTGAATAACACTGAAAAGTGAAGGAATTAAAAGAGAAAAACAGAAAGGAAAAGAAAATAATTTATATCTGTTTGCAAGAAGAAGATTCAGCCTTCTTCTGTCTGCTTTTGCCATATAATTCCTATAAGATTACCTCCAAGGGAATGTAGCCTTGATAATAACAGCAACAACAAAGGTTGCCTATTCCTTGCTTTAAAGAGATATTTGTAAAATGTAAAGTGTTGATAGAAATGAACAGGAAAATTCCAAATAAATGATGCAGATCTCTAAGGAAAAGATGATTTGATTGTGGGTTTTCCCTCTTTTTCTCCTTAATTGAGCCAGATCAAGATAATCCATATACAACCTGGCCAATCAATTATTAACTGTAAAAGATAGAGTGCAATCCATAACCCAGGATTTATGGATATTGAGTACAAATGGAACACAACTGGCTTAAACCCAAAAACTCCAGCTTGATGTTATGCTGATCTGGCAGTCTGCATTCTACTTGTATCTGTTTAAAGTGGAAGGCCTTAAATAATGTTCCTTATGCAGAAATAGATCAGTTACCGATTATTAGCCTGACATTCTAATCCTGTGATCAGCTTTCACTGAAGCAAAAAGCATTGCCTTTTTCTCCGTATTCATTCAACAATTACTGAAATCTCTTTAAATGATAGTTTGAGTGAAAAACAAGAACAGAAATGTTGGGCTTATTCAGGAAGAACAGATTAGTAGTACAAGTAGTTTTCAATTGACAACAGTTCATTTAATGACCGTTCCAAGTTACAGCGGCACAGAAAAATGAGAGTTAAGTCTGTTTTTCATAATTATGACCTTCGCAGCATTCCCCATGATCATGTGATCAAAATTCAGACATTAGGCAACTGGTTCATACCATGTTTCCCCGAAAATAAGACACTGTCTTATATTTTTTTGAACCCTGAAATAAGCGCTTGGCCTTATTGCCATGCTCTCAAAAGCCTGATTGGGCTTATTATCAGGGGATGTCTTATTTTGGGGGAAACAGTGTATTTATGACCATTGCTGTTTCCCAAGGTCATGTGACCACTTTTTGCAACCTTCTGATAAGCAAAGTCAATGGGGAAGCCCGATTCACTTAAAAGCTGGGTTACTAACCTATCAGCTGCAGTGATTCACTTAACAGCTGTGGCAAGAAAGGTTGTAAAATGGAGCAAATCTCACTTGACAAATGTCTCACTTAAGAACAGAAATTTGGGGCTCAATTGTGGTTGTAAGTTGAGGACTACCTATAATAGCAATAGCATTCCAGTTCAACTTTTCTTTTAAGTTTTGCTCAGTAATAATAGTAAGAAATTCACAAGAAGGAAAATATCTAGACGCACTGCCTTTTTTCATATGCTCAGTAATAAGTGTTATGCATTCATGCATATACCAGAAAGAAACTGCAAGGTTCCAATTTTTAAAAAAGGATGGTTTCTTATCGCTCACCAAGAACAGTGTGAATTAGAAAAAAGTCTACATAATGTGCAGTAACTGACATATATATATATATATATATATATATATATATATATATATATACACACACACACACACACATACATATATACACACACACACAAATACATACACACACACACATACACACACCTTAGTCCTTCGACTCCTGATTACCTTATTATTACTTTCCCACCTGATGTTGGGGCAGAGACAGATGTGTTATAGATCGATCATCAAATCTCACTGCCACTTTCTCTAATGGGGCTGAATCTTTGAAGTTATTTTTCTGAAGACCTGACAGAATTGAAGGAGTGCCTCAGCAGTTTATATCCACTGCTGGCAAAATATCATTTCTCCCTTCAGTGAGACTGGGAGCCTGTTCTTTGTCTTGAAACACCAGTTTGAAATTCTTCCCCTGGACAATGGTTGCTGAAATTATATACAACACCATACATCAAACAAGATTCCTGTTTAATTTCTCTCTCACCTTGAGTTGAAGAACCACAATTGACTTGAATACTTTTTACTAGACTATTTGTTTTCATATTAATCAACATTTGGTTATTTCATAGCTGTGACTGCCTAATACAAAGCTTTCATTATTTTCTAAAATTTAAAACAGCGTAACC
Organism: Grayia smithii; assembly: GCA_032468115.1. Lineage (NCBI taxonomy): Eukaryota > Metazoa > Chordata > Lepidosauria > Squamata > Grayiidae > Grayia > Grayia smithii. The sequence continues at coordinate 327,482 of JANHFM010005783.1, read as the reverse complement.
TTTGCTAACTGACAAGTGTGTTTGTTCCTGTATTTAGTAAATGTTTCCTTACAGAAATCCGTGGACATAAAGGAAAGGAAAATTAATTATGATGGCTCTAATTATATGCCAAATACTTCAGGCAAATGTTAATGTAGCAAGTTAGGGCTTTCAAGCTTTACTACCTGTATTCTACTTTCAGGGGATGAAATGTCACTTTAAGTTGTTGATTATCATCTCATAAATACTAGAAATATGTGCTTTTATTTATTTGTATTGTTTGTATTTATACCAAAAATATAACTTTAATTTGTTAAAATGTAAGATACAGTTGTGTTGAGCGCTTCATATACAAAAACTAAGACTAAAATTAGACTGTCTTCTAAGTGTTCTGCATGGCAATTTTGTCCATATTTTGTGCTTCCCTGAAAATGTTAAACTGTATAGATGCTTGTTTATATTTGCACTGCCAGAAACAATGTTATGCCACTTGCCAAAGTTTAAATCACTTGGTAAGCTTCAGCTGACAATATGGAAAGGCTTTCCGTTTTGTTTTTGAGATGTTAATCACAGAGATGATCACATCTACCAGAGCCATGGTGGTGCAGTGGTTAGAATGCAGTATTGCAGGCTAATTCTGCTGATTGCCAGGAGTTTGATTCACCCTTCATCCTTCTGAGGTCAGCAAAGTGAGAACCCAGATTGTTGAGGGCAATATGCTAACTCTGTAAACTGCTTAGAAATTACTATAAAGCACTATGAAGCAGTATATGTCTAAATGCTATTGCTATCAGAGAAAAGATCTTATGATCAGCTGGCAGAGAAGTTACATCCTTGAAAAACATTAAATGGGCACAAATAAAAACAAGTTCTGGTGGCAAATATTGATGTTTAATGTTTAAATATCAGCAATAAATATTTAATATTTATTAAATATCCCACCGCCCAGTGCGCTTACACAGGGCTGCGCTCCTCAGGGTACCATCCGCCAGACAGTGTCGGCAGGTGGTCCCCAGGGCGAGGGCATTCTCTGTGAGTG
>JANHFM010005783.1:306531-326364 GCA_032468115.1 Grayia smithii | reverse complement strand
GGAGGAGGAGTGACTTAAAAAAATTAACCCAGTCTTCAGCCAATCATGAGAGCATATTACCCATTGCTAGGACTCTCTCGCAGCACGTAGAGAATGAACGTTCAGGTAAGACAACGTTTCTTCCTAAAAAGACCACTTTCCAACATATGATAAAGAATGAATCATGTCCAAAACTCAACAAAATAAGGTAAAAGGGCTAAGCAAAAGCAACACTGAGGTTTTTTTTGGAGAAAATCCATTTTCTCCAGAGGGGAGGTGTCATCGTCCAGAAGTGGGTTGTTCCAGTCAGATCTGCTGTTTCAGCCCAGTTCTGGTGATTCACTGAGGAAAGAGATTTTTTTATTTTTTATATATTTCCTTTCCTTTCAGTGAGAATTTCGGCCCATATATATTATACATTATATATAATATAATATATTTTATATATAATATAAAAATATATTATATTTTTTTTAATTATTTTTTTGCTTCTTTTTTTCCTTTCAATTTCTTCTGTGGGCTGCTCCTTCAATTTGCGTGCTGGCCAAGCCAGCCTGCTGGCAAAGCTGCTGCTTCGCCGCCGGCCATTGTGATTAGTCCTTCTTCAGCTTTGGCTAATGCCCATGCCACCAATGAGGCTTCCAGCAGTGACTGAGTCCCGAAGGACAGTCCCTTCTTTGGGCTGTCTCTCCTAGTGGCTCCTAGATTGCTACAGCACCAGTTAACTGTAGCGCAGTGCTTTGAAGCACCACAGAGGTTTACAAGCCTCACAGCAGCCGTTTTTCAAGCTTTTTGGCTGCGGGGCTGCGGAAGGGCTTTTGCTCCCGGAGAAAATTGGCTTATTGCTATGAGTCCCAGGCAGGAGCAGCTGCCCCCGGGACTCCTGGAGAGTCGTTTGATTGAGGCCTCCTAATTTCACCCTCCTTGGAGGCTTTGTCTTGAAGATTCTGCTGGCTTGCTAGGTAATCATGAGGTGGTGATTGGTGCTGGCTGGATCCTAGGTTTTACCTAGGCAAGCCGCCCTAAACAGCAGGTGATTCTGTTTGTGTGAGTGTGTGTGCTGGAGAGTCTGGTTAATTCTGGCACGGCCGCCACTGACCTGCTTTTCTTCATCTGAATCCACATGGCTGCTGAATTCAACCTCCATTTTGGAACAGTGAGTAATCTTATCCGTACAAAATGGCAGATCAATCCCTGGGCAGGGAGGTGGCTGGGATCTCTAGTGGCAGAAAAGCTACTGGCAAATCCCACAAAGAGAGTAAAAATAAAAGTATCTCTAGAGCAGAGCTTAAGGATTTAGAAAGGAGGCAGAAGGCCCTAGAAAAGCAAGTTTCCAGGGTAGAGCAGCAAATACAAGCCTCCCTAGAGGAACAATTTCTTCACAGTGATTGTTCTGCTTCTCACCAGATTCAGTGTTCCATCTTATCAATCTTGGTCAGGCTTGGTCACCTGAAGGAACTGGGGAAGCTGCTTCTGCCCTGTTCTAGTAGTCACTGGAACACATGGAGCTGGTCAGAATCCCTTTGACTGTATGTTAACTCCCATTGCTGCTGATGCAGAGACTTCCAGGCCCTGCGGAGGGGAAGGGCTCCTCAGAACAGAATCAAAGTGTCCCTTCCTCAGCTGAAAAAGGAGCTGTGACTCAACTATCTGACCTTCCTGAGAGCATTCAAGTTCTGATTGAGAATGTCATTTCCAGAGGAATTGCCACAGGCCTCCAACAACACCGAGCAAGCTCCTTGGTATCTGATTATGTCTACCACAGTCGTGATTCAACTTCAGCGAGCATGACTTCAGCCCATCAGCACTCCCCCAGCAGCTTCTGGGGGTAGTGGGGAATTTGACATGGCTGAGGGGGCCCACACTGATTTTTCTGAGGATGATGGGGTTTGCCTGATGCTCCTGCATTCACGGGGCTTTTCCCTTCAGGGAGATTCAAGTCTTTATTGTTCAAAGGACGAGTCACTGCAGCTTTCAAGGAGGATGAGGTTCCCAAAAGTGGACAAGAAGCACCTCAGACTCAATCTCAGGGTTTGTTTTCGGAACCAATTCTGGAACAACAATTTATTCCAGCTCCTCAGCTATTCATGGATGTGGTCCAAAAGCAATGGGTGGCTTCTGCCTCCATTCCCACCCCTAGTGGATGAGATAAAAAGATGTATACAGTAGCACCTAAATTTGCTCAGATGCTACAGGTTCCCTTGGTGGACAACCCGAAAGCAGTCCTTTCATCTCCATCTCCTTACCTAGCAGGGGATGTCACAGAGGGTCTTTGGGCCGAGGTCAAGAAATTTGAACTTTTATTTAAAAAGAATCACCAGGCGGCCGCTTGGGCGATTCAAGCTGCTTCTTCACCCTCATTTTTCAACCATACTTCTCTCCTGTGTTTACAGCAACTTCAGTCCAGGCTGGTCCTTAGGCTAGGTTACACCAAGACCTTAACAAAATCATAGCGGCCACACAATTTTTTGCTGATGCTACCTTAAATGCAACAAAGTATGTGTCCAGAGCACTGGCCTCCACAGTGTCTTCTTGAAAGCTACTGTGGCTTTGTCAGTGGCAGGCAGACCTCAGAGCTAAGTGGAGGCTTGCCTCTGCTCCCTACAATGGGAGTCAACTATTTGTAGAGTCCTTGGAACCCCAACTCATTGAAAATAAAGACAAACTAAAGGTTCTGCCAGGGGGTCCTATTACAAATGGAGCCTCAGTGGTTCCACTTGACTGCCTGGTATTTGAAGGAGCCCTCCTGAGGAGAGACAACTATTCCGATTGAATCATCAGTACCATCCAGTCAGCCCAGAGACGGTCCACAATTCGGCTTTACAATTCCACCTGGGTCTCTTTGTGGTGTGAAGGGAGACAGATTAACCCGGTCTTAGCCTATGTTCCACAGGTGCTCAAGTTCCTGCAAGTGGGCCTGGATCAAGGCTCGGCAGCCAGCACCATCAGACATCACGTGGCAGCCATTTCCACAGTTTTGTCAGGTAACATGGGAACGCCACTCACACAGCACCCAGTCATTCTCAGATTCTTACAAGGTGCGAGTAACCTATGCCCACCGACTGTGCATAGATATCCCACCTGGGACTTACCCAAGATCCTGAGGGCCTTTACAGAAGCTCTCTTTGAGCCTTTATGAGACATCAGTCTTAGACACCTCACCCTTAAGGTGGCATTCCTGGTGGCAATAACTTCCGCCAGGCGCATTTCCAAGATGGCAGCCTTCTCGATCAGAGAGGATCACTATGTATTTCATTCTGAGAAGGTGATCCTGACGTTAGACCCTTCATTCATTCCTAAAATTAATTCCTGGTTCCACAGAGCACAAGAGGTGGTGCTACCAAATTTCTGTCCCAGGCCATCTCATGCATTAGAATGAAAGTGGCCTACCTTAGATGTCAGGAGGGCCCTCAGGAGCTATATTAAATGTACAGAGTCTATCAGACGATTGGAGGCTCTATTTGTTTCATTCCAGCCCCACTCACTAGGTTCCAAAGTCGCAACCTTGACCATTGGACTCTGAATCAGAGCATGCACTGCCTCGGCCTATCAGGCTCAGACTCTGCCGGTTGCCAGACGCATCACAGCACACTCCACTAGAAGTGCTTCGACCACTGTGGCCTGGGCCATGCAGGCCTCCCTTGAGGAGGTCTTCAGGGCGGCTACCTGGACCACTCCTTCGCCTTTCATCAGGCATTATAAACTCAATGTCTTCGCCTCGGCGGAGGAGGGTCCTGCAACAAGTACATCAACCGGGGGTCACTCCAAGGCCCTTGTCTTCCTGCCCTTAGGACTGCCAAACTTTGGTATGTCCCACTTCTGGATGATGTCACCACCCCCTCTGGAGAATGGGTGTTGGTCCTACCTGGACGCCTTTCCTCAGAGCGGAGCTGACATCCAGCCCGTCCTTCTTCTTGAGGTCCTGGAGCTAGCACGACTTAATCTTGATGAAGTTTCTATTTCAGGAGAGGACGTTTCTCTTATGGACATTTCTTCGATGAAACTGGGCCTGAGAGGGAGAGCCAAGGGGCGTGGCTGAAAAAATATGCCTCAGTCATCAAGCAGATCCGACTGGAACAACCCACTTCTGGACGATGTCACCTCCTCTCTGAGAAAAGGCATTCAGGTAGGACCAACACCCAATTTATCAAGACTTGTGTTCCAAAGATTGTAGGGTAACACTAGATATTTTGCTTATACCCTAACCTGAAGTGGATCTATTAGGGCAATAACTGGTAGATTGAGTGTGAGTGACTGAGTGCGATCACGTTGGTGTCAACTGTTAGTAACTAGATTTTCTCCATGATAATTTGTCTCATATCTTTCAACAGTATACTCATCATCACTGTAATAAAGCCCCTCCATCTTGGTCATTCTCTTCTTCCTTTACACCTTTCCTAGCATTAGAGTCTTCTCTAAAGAGCTAAGTCTTCACATAATGTGTCCAAAAAAGAATAATTTCAGTCTGGTCATTTGTGCCTTGAATGAGAATTCATTTGTTTGTTTTCTTGGCTGACTTTTGTACCATCAAGAGTCTTCTCCAACATCGAAGATCAAAGGCATCAGTATTCTTCCTATTTTGCTTCTTCAAACTCCAGATAGACATATAAGTCTCCCATATGAAAGACAGACTTATTTTTGTTCCGTGTTGGAGGTAGAATCACTCTTACAAGGGCTATTAAAACGTCCTTTGTACATCTAATGGTGATCAGACTTAATGCTTCCAATTATTAGCAACTCTAATTGCCACTGCAACCAGGAGACCATTACCCTTCTCTTGCATGTCCACTATACAGAAATCTCGAAGATTGCAAAATCCTTATCAATAGCTATAGCTGTTAGAAGCCATCTGGTTCCTCCCTCATGTTATTAATAGTTAGTTGCTAATTGCTTTAGGATTTTATTGCACTTTTTAAATTTCCCTTTATAATTATTGTATTGTATGCTGGTCTTTAATTGCATTTAGTTTTCGACCATAAATAAATTTTGATTGATTCCCGGTTGCTTTATCTCCTATACAGTAGCTTTATTTGAGTGTTAACCAGATTATGGGGTTCGAGAAAGAAGTGTCCTTAAATATGTGGCTTTTAATAGAATATTCAACAGTGGTTACTCTTGATGTCGTGTATATATGAATTATTGGTTTGGCTCATGAAAGCCTTCCTATGTGCATTTTTTTAAAAAAAAGTTAACAACCCAATTCTACATGCTGTTGTTATCAGCAAAATTCCCCTCTCATCCCTCCAGCCAACTTGTGTAAACTACAGCTTTTCTAGCTGCTAGTAATAGCTGTCATTTACTCATCCAAGAGATTAGTACCTGCTATCATTGCTATTCCCTGCTTCCCAGACATTCCACCTGCTACCTATTGTACCCAACATTTTTGTATTTTGTGCAAAGGAACAGATTCAAGAAGACTCATTTGGGCTTATATTAATATAAGTACAGTTTAACAGTAGCAGAGTTGGAAAGGACCTTGGAAGTCATCTAGTCCAACCCCCTGATCATACAGTAGACCTATACTAAGGATTTGAACCATCTACCTTTCTGATTGACAAGCTTCAGCATCTTAGCCATTGAGCCACCTACCCAGGTTTAAAGGTGCTGAGCTTGTCAGCTGAAAAGCTGACAGTCCGGGTTCGAGACTCAAGCACTGTGTCATGGGATGAACTCCCATTACTTGTCTCGGCTCCTTCCCACCTACCAATTTGAGAGCATGCAAATGCAAATAGATAAATAGGTACCACTTTGGTGGGAAGGTAACAGTGTTTTTCGTGCACTTTGGCATATAGTCAGGCTGGCCACATGATTTTGGGGCAATGCTGGCTCCCTTGGCTAAGAAAGGGGGGTGAGTACCGCCCCCTAGAATCAGACACGATTGGACAGGGGAAACCTTTACCTTTACATCGTTACAGGATTAAGCATTCTTGGATTTCACGTCTAATGGGAAAGTGGTTTTTTTTACTACATGTAAACTTTTTGTGCAAATATTCTTTCATGTAAAACTTTTTGTGCAAATATTCTTCTGTAGTTAGACATAAAAGCTATGATTCTACAGATTTTAAGCTTCCTCCTCTTCCTTTTACAATGAACAGCATTTATATTCATATGAGGTTTAAGAAAAAGCAAAGACCCTGATGCATTGTCTCTTTTTTAGAGCAGGTCTTGTGTCACTTCCAATTCTTATATTCCACCTTTTCTTGTATCTAGTTCTATTGTGCCTAAGTTGAAGGTGCCAGACAGTTGTGCAAGAGAAACCTATCTGTGTGTATTGTTCTCTAATTTCCTTTTCTTTTTGATGGACATTTGAGTGCAAATCCTTTGGGCTGCTAGCCAAAGGTTACTGGCACAGACAGAAGGATGAGACAGCTGCTTTTCTTTTGGCTAGGATCCCATTTTCCTCCAAAGTCTAGAGCTAAGAGGTGATGGGTCTAAAATTCTCATCCTCCCAGTCCTGATTGAACGTGTAGCTTTATACAAGCTCGAAAGTCTCTTAAGGCCATTCATCTTGAACAAATCAGATGCCAAATGAAGGAGTAGAAAAAGTTTTTCACAGTCTTCTTTTTTTGGTATTGAAGCTGCACTTCTACATACCATGTAATATTTTAAACAGATGGAAGAGGACAAAGGTGTAAGAGGTTGAATAAGATTCAAGGGGTTATATTCAAATTGATTAGAAAATTCAGGCAATTTTTTTTGTTTTTGAAATTGTTAAAAATGACAAGGATATCAGTATAGAAAACATCAAAGGAAATTGCCTACTGTTAAATGACTTGTCTACCAATGTCTGGCCACCTCTTTTTATTAGACTTTTTTACTTACAAAAACAAACAGGTTACTAAAAACAAGACTGAGAGCATTTTGGAGCACATAAAACAAGTCTTCATGGTCTTATTGAGAAAATAAATGGAGATTAAAACCATGGGGGGGGGGTGTTAAATTGTGGATATTTAACTAGATTTTTGCTGCACACTACCCAGTGCCCCATGTATAAGCCATCATGGCTCTTAGTTTGGGTCTCCCTCTTAATCAAGATAGGCAAGTAAAGCATTCTGGGTCTTTGTCCAAGAACCCTTACTGGTAAGATAGGTAGCAGCAGTATTTGAACCTCAGTCTCCTGTATCAAAAGGCAGCACTCTTACCACTATTCTATCCAATCACTATATAGATGTATATGTGCCATGATTTTATCAAGTGCCTGCCAACACACATTGCTTACAATATTTCACTGAATAGCAAAACTATAATCTGTAGTGAGATAAAAAAAATAAAATATTGCTTTGGTGCAAACCAGGAAGTAGCATACAGCATACACCGATTACCAAGGCTCAGTGGATAAATGTCATCAGATTAGACACTAGAAGATGCCAGTATGGATTTGGAGTGGTAGCATCACATTCTTGGTCTTTATATCCTCTAATCGAGAATTAAATGTCTGCTGCAGTAGGAAAGGTGCATTCTGATAAGAACTTCAAGGTAAACATTTCATCAACTCATCACTTAGATTTATTGCACTAGTGAATGGTCAAGGATTTCATCCTATTACGGTGTTTAGCCTTTTATATAAAACCCAGTGGAATAACCAGAAATAACAACTTGATAATATTGGCACAGGATTATAAACACCTCATTTGCTATGGATGCCAAGCTAAATGGAACAGCTACATGGAATCTGGTAGCTCCAGGTGTGATATGTTTTGGATGCTAAATTAGCTTTAAAATATGTTTTACTTTAAATGTCTTAGGTCTGTTTCATGTATACATGAACAAAAATATATACATGTCTTTGTTTCATATTTATATAGCTGCCTACCCATTTACTTTAAGACAACATCATCAAACACTATAATAATATTATAAGGACTATTAACAACAACAGCATACAGCTTTATACAGGGTTTTCTCATAAAGTGAAAGTGGTTGCTTCTGTTCCTCACATTGTAACAAACCCCAAAATAACATTGAAATGATAAGGAAAGATAATGTGTTGAAATGATAAGGAAAGAGATATTTTCTTTCTGTAATTAATAATACTCTTTTCCATAGTAAGGCTTTTACAAAGCTGTCAGCTTATATCAACATGACCTGGTAAGCCAAACAGGAAAACTGGATTATTTTTATCACTATTTTCATTTTAGGACATAAGCCTTATTTCATTAATAGGCTTGCTTGTTTGTTTTTAATAATCCTGCTCACAAGTTGACAATATCGTAAAACTGATTGCGACAGTCTCCAGAGGCAACCCTTATCAAAGCACTCTGGATGCAGTTAAAAATTCCTTTTTCTCTTCTCTCTAAATTCCATGATCACATTAGAATTTAAACCATTTCCAAAGAAAGATTTCAGCCTAGGTTATAAAAGGGCATACATTTGCTCTGTTATAGATAAACGGAAACTCTTTCATCATACCAGCAACAATAATCAAAAGCATATTAAATGTATGCCACTCAAGATTGATTTGTTTGAGTCCATTACAGATCTTGTCTCCAAGCCAGTACATAAGAAACCACCTTGAACAAGCTCATATTGTCTCACAGAGATTCAAAGATACATCTTGATTTATTACAATCTCTGTTACTTCTTATGTGCCCCAATCCTTACAGTAAACTTCAGCTCTGTGATCATATAATATTATTCATGTTGTCTTATATTCTTGTATGGACTGCACCAGTAGAGGCCTAACCAATTTCATTGTATACATGATGTACAATGACAATAAAGGCTTTGACTTTGAGATATGATGGAATTGACAGGTTCAGTTTTAGTGGACTGTTACTAGCAAGCCTTGAATACATGAATAGGGTTAATCTATGCATCGTGACATCTCTATTATTAGTGTGAATGCATCAGGGGTGGGTTTCACCTACCTTTGCTACTGGTTCACTTGTGTGTGCGCTACTTCTGCGCATGCACAGATCATATGTCCAGGTGGATGGACAGAGCCTTACACTGCCACTGCTACCAGTTCACCCAAACCGGGTGAACCGGTAGCAACTCACCACTAGCATACATGCAACTTCAGTGATAAGCATATATGAATCTGTACAACTGTTTTGAAAAAAAAAAAAGCTATGCACATCTACTTCAAGAATAGTCAAAAGGAAAGATTATTGTATCATTCCTTAGTAGACAATAGTAGTGGAGCTATTTTTTAATTTGCTTTCCATTTAATTTTCTGGCAGCAAAACAATGCTTGAGCCAGAAGCAGTCATTTCAGTTGTCTGAGCTATGTTGTTGCTTATTTTACAGATATTATAACTATATGCTAATAATAATAAGCCAAGCCTTAAGAACAATGCATATCAACCCAGAATTGAGAAGACAGCAACAGACAGCAAATGCCATCTCTGCAAGAAGCTGAAGAAATAATGGATCACCTAATTAGCTGCTGCAAGAAGTTTACACACTACATACAATGACAAAGTAACAATGGTGCATTGCAATATCTGCAAGAAATACCATTTGGCCTTAAGCAAAAACTTGTGGGACCACAAAATAGACTTAATAGAAAATGAAGAAACTAAATGTTCTGGGATTTTAGAATTCAAACAAGTGTCTACCATACCAGACTCCAGACATAACAATTGTTGATAAGAAAGACAAAAAAGTTTGCATAGTGAACCTTGCAATAGCTGGAAATAGTGGAATAGAAGAAAAACAATTAGAGAAAAATCACAAAATTTTTCATTCAAACTGAAGTAGAATGACTGTGTAAAAATAAAGCAAATATAGTACTGATAGTAGTAGATGCCTTGGGTGCAATCCTAAAATAACTGGAATATCACTTGAACACCATTAGAATTGACAGAATCACCATCAGTCAATAGCAAAAGCAGCTTTACACGTAGCTGCTTACATTCTGCAGTAATACCTTTAACCCTATTAAATGACATCTACCTATGCCAGGTAATTGGGAAAGACTCGATAGATGGATAAAAATGTTAAACCCAATCTAAACATTTGGTTGACTGTGAAATCAACCATAATAAATGGCTATCTGCTCCAAAAAGACTCTGGAACGTATCAGAGTGGCAGCAGCTTCCATACTTCTCTGATAACATGAATAATATAGACTATAAGACTTGGATCATATATATTGATCCAAGTCATATAGTCTACAGTAGATATATATATAACTTCCCGTTTGACGAAATACCTAGACAGTTTTTTATCAGATCGCTACAATTTTATTTACTTAAATATTTGTCTGATTAGTTAATTATAATTGTGTGTTAAGTTTATTTTACTTGAAATAAACCTGTTTTAATTTACTTTCTTACCTTGTAGAATTCTGGCCATTAACTATAATAAAGACTGCTAGTAGAACTACTGGCATTGCTTATTCTTATGTTAATTCATTGTACAACTCAATTCTGGAATTGAAAATAGGATTTTCAATATTCATCCATCTATGGAATGTGTTAATGCATATAACAGCATATTTCATTGGGAAAGAAAGAACAGAATATTACAGTAAACTCTATATAACATGGGTATGTTTATTTGCTCACAGGAATTGTGGAGCTATGGATCATATATACATATATAGATACACCCTGTGATGGATCTGTTGGTATTGCAGTTGGTATGATGCTCACCGAATGGTTAGAAACACAGAAGATGATTTTTAAGTTCCCTTAGAGTCTGTAGCCTTGGAAAATCTTTTTTGTAAGGGTCAAATAATTTTCTAAAGCAGCATAGAAAATGAAATGAGAAGCTGCATTATGCTCTATATTGTTTGGAGGTACTTCTTTTGAATGCCCATTTGTAAAAAAGATGCTCCGAATCCACACCATTTTTTTAGAGTGGACTCTTTCAACCTGTATGCTCTAGAAATTTCAGAAACGCTCATAATATCTGATGGGTTCTTAGAGTTCAGGTCCATGTCTTGAGGGGCATTCATGTTGGAGTAGATACTGTAGAACTCACTGAAATAAGATGAAAATATGAAAGATAATTTTGCTATTGTATGTTTAAGGGACATTTCCATTTCACTTTAGTTCGGGGGTGTCAAACTCAATTTCATTGAGGGCTGCATCAGGGCTGGGATTGACCTCGGGGCAGCCGGCCGGGCATGGCCAACTGGGGGGATGTGGCCAACTGGGTGGGCATGGGCTGCTTGACACCACTCCCCAAATTGTTGGCATATTTCCTCTTTGCACTGGGTAGACTGGGCTCTAGCCATGCTGGCCTGATGTTTCCTCTTCGCATTGGCCCCTTACATTTTCCAGGATGGCCCTGCGGATCTGGCCTTGTGTTTGACACCCTTGGTTTAGCTAATGGATGCCCTTGCCTGTGTCTTACTGAAGACTGGATCTTTATTTATTCAGTTGTGAGAATGAAGAATAAAATTGCTATTATGTCAGCCTTTGTATATTCTCCCATGATCCATTTCATTCTGAAAATATGAGACATCTTGGGAGAGAGTTTTCTGGATGAAGTTAGCAATAATTAAAGCAAAGTAAAATAATTCCTGATCTACTTATATATTGTTATTAATAGTTGATATCTCCTGGATGGCAATTTAATTTTTTAGACTTTCAAAATTACACTGAAAGTAGAAGACCGATATAAAAGTGGTAACACAGTGGTGCTCTGTAATAAAGATAATTGTCTTGTGCTTTTTTATGTTCTTAAAATGAACCTTGTTATAGATTGAAAAGCCTAAAGCCAATATTGTCGATCAGAGCTTAAAATTTAGTTTTGTGTAGATGGTTATCTATAACAATACTTCTTCATAAAAAAAAAAACCAAGCAGAATGCACAGTATCTAGATTGCATTGACAAGTGGGTTCTCCAGCTTTTAAGGCTATTATCTCTATATACCTATCTTTCTATGGTACAAAATTGAATTGAACTCAGTAGGGCTTACTTCTGAGTAAACAAGCCTGTTAGGCTTTCATTTTGTTTGTTAATATTATATAAAATCAATTAACATTGTAATAGTTCCCAAAGCCATTCATAGGTAATTAAGTCAGTGAACTTCAGTACTTTGAATGGATAGTACAAGGAAATATCTATAAAGACCACATTTGAAAATCAGATGGCAGGTCTTTTATTCCTTTTATTTCTTACCAATTACTTTCAAATGTTTCCTTGTATTAGAATACAACCGTAGTATATAATGCAGTTAAAACACTACAATTTAGCACTTCTAATAAGTATTGCCATTTCCTACAGAGTAAAAGAGCATCGTTAGAAATGTGTTAGCTTAGGTGACATTTGCTGGCTATAGAAGGCCTCTGCATTCACACCACAACGGCTGAAAACTTTATTACCTGTTGTCAACAAATGCATTTTGATTTAATTTTTGAAACTAGAATTTAAATCTTAGGAGCATACTTCCTTTATAATTATATGTACTCATTTGAGCAGCATATGGCGAAAATGTATGCAGTTGATCAGAGTTAAAGAATAAGAACAAGAAAATGAGGCTTTTATGGTGATTGCACCTGTATGGGGGCTTTTGAAGCTTATGATCTGCATCATTTATAGGTGCATAGCTCGAATATAACTAGTACCGTGTGCTTTTATGCTGACTAAATGATAGGCAAAGCAGTTTTCAACAAATATCTCCCAGTAGGCTGTCATCACAGAAGCCTTGTAATGTAGCTTTTTAACCTCCATACTGGCAGCTATCCAGAAATTACTACATCGATATCAAAGCCTGTATCAGCCTTCTGCTTCTTGGGCCATATGGGAACAAATGAATTTTAAAGTTTATCTCTCCCTGCACCTCTTGTGTTATACATGATTAAAAACTTAGTTCAGCCCTTTCCTCTCCCTTTTTTCTCCATGCTGGCTAGTGAGACAAAATAATACTACCTCACCTAGGGTTATTTTTTTTTAATGGATCGTATGAATTCCTTTAATAGAGTTAGAGTTTTGCAAACAAAAGGTAAACTCTGCTTGATAATATTCAAGCTTGAATGTATATTGTTCCTTATAATTGCTTTAATTGGTTTAAAAGCCTAGCTTAAAGTATAGTGTGACTAACTCAGAAACTGCAAAAACTTCTTCACTTACAAACCTTTTTATTTGTTTCTGTATGTTTATGAATATCTTCAGTTAATATTTTAACATATCGCTGTAGGGAAGGCAGCATCCAAAGCAATTAAACTGAAATGATATAAGTAGACAAATTTTAGATACAGTTTATGTATTAAAACTACATTTTAAGAGTGAAATTGTGAAGTGTCTGCAATATAATTTTCTAGAAGTAAAAATGTCCTGTATACAAGCTTTTGCATGGAATTCAGATGGCTTTTAGGTTCTGCTTTAACTCTGACATACTTCTACTTACAAATGCATGACTCTCATGCAGCTTCTTTCACCTTCCAAAATTTGGAGGATATTTTCCCACTCAGTTTAAGCATAATGGAAACAATTAATTTATGGAACAATAAGGTTCCTTACTATGTATTTGCTTGATCACCTTCGTTATTAATTAATAAATGAACCCGGCTTATGAGGTGTTATCTATGTAAAGTTATCCCAAGGACATATTAAAAACCCATTAATATGAGTCAATTAATTGGATAACTTCCAATTAAGAAAGGAGAAAAATGAAGAATAATGGTAAGAAATGTTTTACAAAAATAGAGGCTAAGTATCAAAGGCATGGTTTCTAAATACCCAGAAATCTGCAATCAGAAAGAAAAACTCTAGAAACACATTGATAATTCAGAAGTCATAAAGAATCAAAAGATCTTTAATGGACCTAAAAGATAATATTCCTGCAAAGGCCATTCCATAACTCCTATTCTCTAGGAGGCAGTGGGATTGGAATTCAAAACAGTTTCCCTATGTTGCCTGCAGCGTGTGATTTTATGTTGATTGTGTGATTCCATGTTGATTGTGTGATAAATGAGGTTAGGTGATGTATGTATGTTTATGTGATTGGTATTGATTTTAAGATGCAACATTCAGAATGCATGAATTTTCAGGCATAAGAGCAAATAGTACTAATTTTAAAAGTCTGAAGTATATGCTAAATCATGATGGGTTGCTGGCATTATTTTTTAAAAACGTAATTAGTGTGTTCATCCTAACCTACAAAATACTATCGCTAGGCTCATGCAACATATGAGGCCAAGATCAAACAAAGGCATGTATAATAGATGTATGAACCTAGCATTGAAAGCTTTCAGGATATTTCTAAGGACATGGGTATTTTTAGGTTAGCAAGTGCCAAATATTGCATAAGAATGAAACAGATAACCTCTGCAATGAGTGATTCATGTAGATATTTCCTCCACCCACAAGTTCTGATGGAAGAATTCAATAATCAGGGCTCTCTGAATAAAAATGGTTTCTCCTTGCCCAGTCAATGCCCAAATAATTGTGAGGCAGGAACATTGCATAAATCCCTCTTTCTGAGAATAAAAACATAAAATAAAAATGTAATGGTGACAAATTAAGCAATTCATTTGCTACTCATTCATGTAATTTCAGATTAGCTAGCTCAGATGGCTCCCTCATTCTTAATCTGCTAATGTTGGGATTGGCTGTGATGGTGATAAAGTGGTTTCTGCATATGTAGGTTTATTATTGAAGTATTTTTCTGTCTGTCTGTCCGTCCGCCCGCCCGTCCATCCATCCCCGCCCTTTTTTCATGCTTTGGGAGCCTTGTCCACCAGACTGGCATAATCCACTGTATAAATATATCAGCCAGATGCCATTAATAGAGCACATTTATTAGAGTCTCTTGAAACCAAATGCTCCCAATACTCTTTGCATTTGCGGGAAGAACAGTACACCTCATGAATAAATAGCCTGTCAAACCTGGAGGTTTATAGCAGATCTACATTGAAAGAGAGAAAGGAAAAAGCTGTTTGAATTGTTCTTGAGTTTTTACAGCTCACAAATGGCTATACTATTTTAGTCATGGATTGCTATCCAGAATCCAGGTTTTTATACAACTGGTTTCAGTCTTTTGGTATTACTTCCCAGGGCACTGTCAAAAACAAAGTTAGCTATTTCAGAAGCCTCAAATACACTATGGGAAGGAAAATAGTAGATCTGACATCCTTTGGAGACCAGCCACTGTTCATCTGCATTTATTATACTATCCAAAATCTTTCTTTATATAGGTTTGTATAGCTGTCATAAAATCTTTTTATTGTTTTCTCTGAATACAGCCATCTTATTATGATGTTTTTTATAATGTTTTTTTTCCTGTCTACGTTGCATAGCATACCTTGACAATATAAATTAAGTTTTGTTCACAAATATTTACAAGTGTACATTGGGGGTACTATCACAAAGAGATACCATGTTGTATATTTAGCTCTGACCTTGTACTTTGTGCATCTGTCATTTGATATTTTCTCTGATAGAACATAAAATGCAATGATAAAGATAAATTCTCTGTGGCATCAGGAACACAATATCTATGATAAATTGCCATGAGATTCTGATGTCATCCTTGTTGAAATGGAATCAAATTGAAGCAACCCCCCCTGGAATTTAGGGGTTAAGAATAAAGTACGGTAGTGAAAAATATTTGGATTCTTGATTTTAGATTACCTTGCAATAATGGCATTTTCTACAGATTTCAGCTAGCTGGCCGGATTGGCTCACAGATGTCTTCTCTTATCAAGTGGTGAATGAAGCTGATTCTAAAATATCTAAGAAATGGTCTGATTTGTATAATAGTCTCCACAGATTCTTTGCACTTTGCTGCTCATAAAATTGAAGCAGTGCTATTGGGAGATCTTCCCATTCATATTTTCTGTCTGACTAAGCAGTAGCAGACAACTCAATTCACCTGTATTTATTAATACAGTTCTTCCTGCACAAAGGGGAAATGAAATTCTGTGGGAATCCCTACAGAAGCCATAGCTACATAGGAAAATATTGTGTTACTGACTTCGTCAGATACAATTCTAAATGATTTTTTTTTAAAATATCAGAATTCAAGCTTTCTCGTCAACTTTGGTTTGTTTGTGGCTGGGAAATGGTTTGGGAATCAAGAGTTCATGCTTGCTTTTCTGTTGAACCTAAAATTATCATTGGCTAATGATAATTAGACATCATTAGATACAGGGACTGCTCATCTTCCACTGTTTCCTGTTTTGGGAAATCAGAATATGCAAAGCTGAATTTCTAGTAGACAGGAAGAAATTTAAAGATAAGCAACTTGATACCTATGTTTGTGTTAATAGTGTGAATGTTCAACTCTGATTCTAGCAAACTATAATATCAGTGAATGTCTAAGCCTAGCCCTTTTGTTCTTAAACATATTTTATGAGGGATACATTTACATTTTTATTGTATTCAGTGTGTTTTGTTTTCACTTGAAATGATAGATAATAAGTCCAATTAATATGTATTAATAAATGTCTCGATGGTTTTACGAAGCCAAATTGGAATGTTCTATAAACTAAACAGAGCTGAACCTATTCAGTATTTGGATGGGAAGCTCCAGAAGAATTATAGACTAAGACTATGGAAAAGCATACTACAAGAGGACAAGGGCAAATCATTTATGTATTATTGGCAGGAAAACTACAGTTAGTCCTCGACATACAAAAGTTAATTTAGAGACCATTCAAAGTTACAATGGCACCTAAAATTGTGACTGATGATCATTTTGCAGGACCACCTACTGCCACAAGCATCCTCCCAGCGCTCGGTCTGCTCCCATAGGGTTGGCCTTCTCAGGGCACCCTCAGCCAGCCAGTGTCGGCTGGCGGCGCCCAGGGGCAGAGCCTTCTCTGTGGGAGCGCCGACCCTGTGGAACAATCTACCTGTGGAACTCCAGACTGCTCCAGACCTTCACTCCTTCCGCCGCAACCTGAAAACATGGCTTTTCTCACAATCTGGCTATGGTTGACCAATCTCTGATTTTTAATTATTTTTTAATAGGGATTTTAACCTTTATTATCTCCGCCCCTTTTTAACTTCCAATTTTAATGTATAATGACATGTTTAGTCTGTATGTTGTTTGTGTTTCCTTGTATATATGTTATGTCTTTTACCTGTTATTTATATTTATGTTTTTACTGTGAGCCGCCCCGAGTCCTTCGGGAGAAGGGCGACATAGAAATTTGAATAAAATAAAATAAGAAATAAAGAAATAAAGAAATAAAATTTTTATACTTATGACCATTGCAGCATCCCAATGGTCACATGATTTATATTAAGATACTTGAAAAATTGACTGATTTATGACGATTACAATGTTTAGGAGTCATTTTGCGACCTTCTGACAAGCAAAGGCAATGGCGAACCCCGGTTCATTTAACAACTATGTTACTAATTTAACAACTGCAGTGATTCACTTAACAAATGGGGCAAGAAAAATTGTAAAATGGGACAAACTCACTTACCAATTTTTCACTTAACAACATAAATTTGGTACACAATTGTGGTTGTAAGTTGAGTACTACCTGTATATATAGCCACAGCTGTCACCAGAAGTCATGCTCAACTTCCTCAAGGTTTTAACTTTTAAAACTTTTTATTTTTAAATCAAACCTTTTTAAAGTACATTTGCAAATGATTTTTTTTTGCCAGAAATATGCTATTTCATTTGCATATCATTGCTAGTGAATTGACTTACAATTAAAGATAGAAATAGATAGATTGATAAATAACATGAGCTTTCAACATGTTTTATTTGCATGAAGGTTTCAACAAATAATTGGAAGCGAAGCAATATAACTTTTAATGTCACTATAGGAAAAGTAGAACACATTCTCCTCTCAAAGACAATGAGATTTTGGCTTGCTAGAATTATATAATATCATAACGCGCAAGTAAAACTAATCGGATGTGCCACATGCCTTCATTTTGTAAGTGCAATAACTCATTTGGCTGTTAGCAAAGCTTTGTTTAGTGATGCATCAATAATTAGAAACTGTCAGAGTCTATATCTGACATCATGCTTTTCTCTTTCTTTGCTGTTTTGTTCCCTATTAATAAAATCTCTATGGCTGTATTCAATAAATATTGGAGAACAGTATATATTTCTACACATCTAAGTACCCATAGACTGTTCTCATTTTATGTCTGAAATTTAGAATGATAATTTTAAAAATCTTCCTAATAGTATTGTAGAAAGTTAGCAGTCACCCCTTTCCTAGAATAATGAAATATTTTAGGAAATATTAAAAAGGCAGAAAATTATATTTCCCTGGATGAGAAATGGAGAAACATGTTTTAAAGACAAGCAGCTTCCTGCCTCCCCCCTTGTCAATAGGCCTTTAAGGCCTCAGCCAAGCTCACTCATTCCCCCCACCTTTGTCAATGGACCATCATTTGCAACACAATAGGACCCATCTAGCAACAGAAACTCACCACATGGCACCTGGGAAGGTTACATCAGCCAGCAATGCTAGCTAACAGAAAATTAAACAATGCTTCTTTTTAGGTAGTCCTTTTGTCCTTTCAGTTAACTTGTAAATATAGGCTATTATGAAAGTATAGTGATATGTCACTCAAAAATCTTGTCTGAAAATTTCCAAGACATATTTGAATTCAGCATAAACAATATTATAAAATTAACCATTTTCTGTTTGTAGTACCCCAATTTTTTTTTGTTCCCCACTGTAATCTGTAGTTCAGTGTTTAATCCAAATGATTAGTCAGATTGTGAATGGAATTTACTTTTAGGAGGGAACAGACCAGGGGTGGGTTCTACCTACCTTTACTACTGGTTCTCTTTGTGCACGTGCGCGCACACAATTTGCTCATGTGCGCACACTTCTCACGCATGCGTGCCTAAAGCGCGCTATCGCGCATGCACAGAAACTTTTTCTAAAAAGAAATCACCAAAAAAGTGCTCTGCGCATGCACAGAACACTAATTTCCGGGTTTTTGGAAAAAAAGGTGAGTTTGAGCGTGCGGGTGGGCCCGGGTCTGGGACGCTGTGAACCGGTTCGGTGACGTCACGGCATCACCGCTACCTATTCGTGCGAACTGGACCGAACCGGGAGCAACCCACCACTGGAACAGACAACATTGAGAAACGTATTAAAATGCTATGGATAAAGATATTTTGAAGGGAGGTATTTCACAATCTTGATAAATGGATTTTCATTCACAAGATTGCACAATAGTCATTTATGCTGATATAATTATATAGAATCAAGGAACTTATTTCTTTCACAGCTAATTAAAAGTTATATGATAACTAAGGATATCCAAGTATAAAATATTTCTTGGTTGAAAGCTATAGTCTTTTAAGATTAACAAAAGTATGAGGCAAAACAAATATTTGTCTAGTGTACAGACAGCTGCCTGGATCTATTTGAGGATTATTTAATTCATTTATTTGTAGGGCTTTTAGGCTGCTTCAATCAACTGTATGATTCCCCAGTGCCTAACTGGAATGCAGACACTACCATCCAAACTTAAAAATACATTGTACAGTATAATGCCCCAAATAATAACATAAAACTAGAAGATATACTCATGAGAACAATAACAATTCCTCCTGAGAATTTTTTTCATGAATATTCTGATGGCAATGAAAAAGAGAAACATTCAAAGGTCGATGTGAATAAATTCCATAGAAGAGGGGCAATGTCTAAAAAGAAATGCTTCTGTGGCCCCTAAAGATTACAGTCTCAAATCAAGGCAACATGTTATGAGAGCACCTTACTAGAACTTTTTGGATGAATAGCAGAGGTGGTATTCAGCAGGTTCTGATCTGTTCTGGAGTACTGGTAGCAGAAATTTTGAGTAGTTTGGAAAACCGGTAAATACCACCTGACCCGCTCCATGTATTCTCTGCCTCCTGAGTTCCAGCTGATCAGGAGGAAATGGGGATTTTAGAATAGAATAGAATATAATTCTTTATTGGCCAAGTGTGATTGGACACACAAGGAATTTGTCTTGGTGCATACT
>JANHFM010005783.1:295797-306431 GCA_032468115.1 Grayia smithii | reverse complement strand
CTCCTGACCACCATTAAACCATCTTTCCAAGTAGTCTCCATGTCTCCAGTGTCTTTTTCCCCACTTGGAGCAGAACCCAGAAGGAAATTTCTTCCTACAGTATTTTGATGTAACAAATGTTTACATGTGTAATTCAATATTTTGCCATTCATGGTGTTTAGTTTAAACATAAGGAATTCTTTAATTCCTTTTCAACAATTCTGTACCTGACATGCTATACTCTGATGCCACGGTTTGGCTAAATTGTAATTTACTTTTTTATTTTTACTGATTAAATAAGAAAGATGCAGCAGCCTGTAAATGGTAAAGATGTGCAGATTTCTAGAAAAATAATTGGCATTTATTTAATTAAAAAAAAGAAGGAAGAAAAAGTTTAAAAAGTAAAAAAAGTAAAAAAAGCAGCACAACAGTAAGGCATTCAACTATAAATATAAACATTGAACATTTGCCACAATAGTTTCAATAAAGTATAACAGTGTTTTATAATCAAAATTAAATTGTAAGTAACATTGTGTCTTCAATCTAACTGAGCAGTTGGCTTATGTAATGTTGAACAATATTTATTAGTAATAAAAAGGCCATGATAATTCTTTTCCATTGTCCAGCTGTTAATTTAGATATCAATTATATAATTCAAAAGAACATGGATGTCTGAAAATAAAAAATTCTGTCTTGGTATCACATCACAGATTTCAAAAGATTTTGGCTTTTTAAATTTAAAAAAAAAACACACCACACTATAATTTCTGCTCCCAGTTGCATGTGTTGGGGGGTGGTGGTAAATCATTGTGTTGGAAATGCAATGAGAATAATACTTCATTAAAATATGTTTTCACAGTGTCCTAAAATTCTGGGAAGAAATAATTACCCTTGATAATAATTCATTGAGAGAGTGGGTATGCATATTCTTAATATGGGTAGAAACTCTTCTACGTTAATCCTCTTTTCTCCTTCACATCACTGTAATTATCACTCTACGTAAGTGAGCTATGACAGACTTCACTGCCATCACACAGCACTTACTCATAGAATTGCTTTACATAATTTCAACTATACTGTTTTTCAGCATGGACAGTAGCTTCACATAAAATACAGGAAATTACATATTCACAAAATCCAAACTCAGGAAGCCTTACATAATAAATTAGGGTTTTAGAAGTACAAACACTATGAATTAATTTCAGAAGTGGGCTTATTCCCAACCAGTTCCTTTTGTGAAAAGAAATTTTGGTGAGGAATTGTGAGCATTGTAGTTCTGAAACATCTGGAGAAAAAGTGTTGGGGGAAGGCTAACATACAGGTCATTTATACCCTGCATTGATCGGAACAATTCAGATGACTCAGCAATAAAAATCAGGAAGGCCATGTTCCAGTGGATTGCTGATCATAAGACTCTTAAAATAAATAACTGTAATTAGCTTAAGGCACTGTAGTGTTAATGCTTGTCTTTTCAAGTAACTGTCAAAGCTTTGTATGAAGTTCTTTGTATGTAGTTTTTATAATATTTTATAACATTGACCCAGCAATTCTTATTGGCTTGCAGATTGTGTTTGTGCAAAGAGCCATTTTGTGAGCCCAAAATGAGCAGCTCTCAAGTGACACCATCAGCTGGAGGGGGGAAAATATCACACTTCTTCCTGAAAATGTGCTATTAATGCTACTTCTAACACCTTATATAACTATAATTGAAAGTGATCGTGGACAAAACAATTTCTCTGATGTGAATTTTTTTTAGCTTGTATGTTTTGAAAGCATTTATTTTTGTCATTGCTTGAGCAACCTTTTGCCATAGGAAGAATTTATTTATTTTTTTTGCAAAATGAAAAGTGGAAATATAACTATAAATAAAATAGTAAATATTATTTGATGGCAAGGCTAAGAGACATATAAAATATCATTTTACAAGACATTGCTTTTTAATCATTTTTTTTCTTAATAAGCATTTGGCCAGCCTTTTAAAAACAACACTGTATTTGGCATGTGGGTTAGGTGTGTGATAAAGCTCAAATATTGCTTTGGACAGCCTTTTCTCTTTTAACACTTAGAATATTTTTTAAAATCACAGTTTTTTTTAAAAAAGCCATAGGGGCCAGGTTCACACATAATACTAAGCAATAATGAATCAGTTTACACATAGTAAACACACCTCAGCTTAAATTTGCATGTGAATGAGGCTTCTGTTTTCCTGATCCCACAATATTTGTTCATTTCAGTAACAATTTAAGACAGTGTGTTTTCTCTCCTGTGGGAATATATTTTTTGTTTCCTTTTGAGACTTAATTAGGGTGCATAAAGTAAAATATATAGGCATTAAGTGGCAGCTTTAAATTCAAGAGCATACCGGTAGTATCCGAAACCATTTAGATGACGTTGGCACATAAGATACAAAGAAGATCAACTTTCCTTCATCAACATGAAAAAATAATCAATTAACAACTTAACACCTCACAACCCTTCTATGATAGGCATGAATAGGTCACTTTTATAGCAATCACTCCAAGCAGTCACTTTATTATGTATAACCATAGTAGTAAATTGCATTGTATCTGACATGTTGATACAACTGGGTTTGAAATAAGAATTTAAAATGGATTTGGAAATTCAGTGGCATCATTCCTAGCCTGGCACCTTCCAGAACTTAAGATTCAAATCTGTAGAATCTCCAAGCTGAAGGACCATGCTATATAGGAGTTCCAAGAGATATATCTCCAACAGTTTTGAGAAACACTAAAAAGGAAAAATTACACGAATGAAGGCAAATATTCATGTCCCAGGATAATGTTGCAAGATCCAATCTGAGTCAGTCACTTGAAGCAAAGGTCTAATCTTGTGAGCTTTCAGACTCATGCTGGAGTCCTTCTTCAGGGAACTTCTCTCTACTGGAATATGTGCTTTGGCCTAGTCTATGAGTCATATTTATGTGGTGCCTTCCTATTGGTTGATTGGTATGTTGATAAATAAATACGACTCAGAATAGCCCAAAGCACGTATTCCAGTAGAGAAAAATTCTCTGAAGATGGCTCCAACAAAAGTCGGAAAGTTCAGAAGAGTAAACCTCTTGCCCTGGTGACCAGCCCAGATTTGATCTTGAAAAAATTACATTTCAACAAAGGGAATGAAATGAGCACAAAAGTTAAAAGCTGTAGGGGATCAAATATGTATGAATATAAAGGAAGGTGAGAAAATTGTGCTGGTTCCAAGAATCGGTATCCTCTAAATTACTTTCTATACATTTTCACTATTTGAGTGGTCATTTTGGCATATATCAATATGTCTTCTTAGTTTGTCTCACCAAGATTGATAGATATGAACACACACACATATTCATGAATGCTAAAGACATTGAACAGGTCAGTCAATCACTGTTACTCCAAGAATTGTGAGAAAGAGTATAGGAATGGATTGGAATTCTTTACTGTGATGGGAAGACATGCTGACAATTGAAAAAGGCTTTTAAGAATCCCAGTTGTGTCAGTATTCTTAAAAGGCAATAGTTATCCAAAGCTCCAGGGTTTTTCCATTTTCTGTGATAACGTGATTGGGAATAATTTTCTTTTGATGTGTATTGTTCATGTCAATGTGCCTGTTATTATTACCGTCCACTTTACATATAGTGATTCTTAAATGATGCTTTACAGCTAGAGGAAGAAGGACAGAATGCAGCTGCCAGCTTGCCTGATAGAATTGGCATCAGGAGGCGTATCATATTTGTTCTCTAAGGCATTTATAGATTGTTATTCTTTTTTTTTTGGTGTGTCATTCAAAAAGGGCCATCATTGCAGTATGGAAGTTTAGTTTCTACCTAGAGGATTACTGCTTGTCATAGCTAAAATATCTGGAGACCGCAGGATATACAGAAAACTAGAAATCAATACTAAAATATTTATTACTCATATTCATTATGTAAATTAACAGGAATGCTAAGTACAGACAATGAGAATAATCCAGTGTAGCAGTCTAATAATAACATGGGCAGAGTCTAGTATCTCATTATTAACTGTCCAAAGAATGATAAACAGAATTGAGTTAAACCATAATCCAGGTAGGAATTTTGCCCTCTTTAAATTGGCTAATTCCTCTGCATTTAATAGCAGCCCTAGTCAAAGAACTGAGGAAAACAACGGAGTAACCAATAACAGAATAACAGAGCTGCAAGGGACCTTGGAAGTCTTCTAATCCAAGACTTGCTGCTCAAGCAAGAAACCCCATACCATTTCAGACAATTGCTGTCCAATCTTTTCTCAAAAACCTGCAGTATTGTAGCATCTGCATCTTCTAGAGTCAAGTCGTTCCACTGATTAATTGTGTCTGTAAATTTCTCCTCAGTTCTACATTGTTTTTTTCCTTGATTAGTTTCCACCCATTGCTTTTTGTCTTGCCTTCAGGTGCCCTGGATAATAGGTTGACCCCTTTTTTCTTTGTGGCAGCCCCTCAGATACTGGAAGACTGCTATCATGTCACCCCTTTTCATTAAACTAGACATTCTTAATTCCTGCAATTGTTCTTCATATGTTTTCACCTCCAGCCAACTAATCATCTTTGTTGCTCTTCTCTGCAAAAGAAGAGGACTCAAGCTTTTTCTCCACTTTGATGGAAGCTTGGCTCATCCTGTTCCTGGTATTTTTGAAGATGCAGCAGAGCAACTTAAAACCTAGTTTAAACAAACTGGAATGAACTGGCTAGATAATGCTCCTGAATTTTGAGCATTGCAGCTTAAATGATTTATGCTGATCTTGATAGGGAATCAAGATTACAGTAGGGTAATGGTACCATATGATATGCTAATCACTTAGAATCAGTTGTCAACTTATACAAGTAATGGTAACAGGATGACTGATAGATAGATATAAAGAAAGGTTGGCAACTTGCAGTCTGTGGACCATGTGCAACTCTCTTGAGTCTTGATTGCAACCTGTTGCCTCTTCTTTCTTGTAACAGATAGTATCATGGGAAGAATTTCCCTCTTCATTCTTTTCTTGCTCAGGTCAAAACATCAGATACCATAATTCTGTGTTCAAAACTTCATTAAGCAGCTAAGGCAGAAGCATTTGGTGCATTTATCTCTCATCAAGGATGCAACATCCTTTCATAAATAGGTACAAACATCTAATTTGTGCATGTCTAACCCTAAGATTCCCATGTTTAACTTCCCTTAAGACATAGCTTGATTTCCCGCTTTTTAATCATTACAACTTATCTTTGCCAGAAGCCTAAGCATTTTTCTCATTTTTACCTTAATCTTTCTATCACTTCTCTGTAGTGGCTGAATTATAGAGCAACAAAAGCAAGATAGTCAGCACTGTCTATAGGCAGGTCCACTGTCCCTAACTGAATTTCAGTTTTGTAATTTCTAGATTTTTTTCCTGAAAAAATTACAGAAAATTGACAACATAGTTTCCTGCCATTTTAAGACTGGAAACACTTAAGAATGTATTGTAGTCTCTAAAATAGTTTCAATGCTGTTTTCAAAATGAAAGGAGCTGCTCAAACCATTTCCCACAAGTCAGGAAAATATAGAACATTGGAGTCCTCTTCCTATGCATACCATATTATCTGTTTTGCAATACTACGTTGTTAATTGAACAGTATTTGTACTAAATACAAATCAAATTCAGTCTGCTGGTGAAAGTATGCCATGAAATTGTAAACAGATATTTATATATTTTCTAATACTGTTCATTGGTGATGTCCTGTAGAGCAGAGTATTCTCACACTGAAAATGGAATGGACAGAGAAATAAACATAAGGATAGAATTAAGAATTTCCTAGGTTCAGTTTTTATTAGTTTAAAGAATAGTAGGAGGCACAACGATACCTACCTGCCTGTGGGTTCAAACCTTTGGTTGTTAAGGTTACTAGAATGAGTTGCCTAGTCCAGGAAAGACACAGAAACCTAAGAGAAAAGCAAGTGAAATTCAGACTTCAAAGGTAATATTTTAAGATCTGGATAAGTAGGCAAACAGGTGGGTTCAAAATGCAGTAATAGAAGGGAGCAGAATGGTAGCATCCTGAACTGAAAGTGATTTTCACCTGAGTGCTCTTTAGCAAGATGTATTACGATCAAAATTGTAGTGATACAAGAATTCCAGCAAGTAAACTGTTTTCAATTTAGAACAAATAGATCTATGTGGCCATTAAGGGCAGGTATTTTCTGAGTTTGCTTTTTTCTCATAATAGAATGGAAAGAGTATGGTTCTCCTGTCTGATACTGTAAGCTGTGATTTATTTACACAATGGCATTAGAATCCTGATCAGCATGAGAACCAAAGCTTACACCCAAGTGAATCTTCTCTACTAATATGTAATGATCATTTATAGAAGCAAGTTCTGAGGCTAGGATTTCAATAGAAGCTGACAGAGAAGCAGTGGCTTACTAAATATTTAGCAAAGTGACTGAACTCTTACTATACCTAAGTGATGGCTTAGAAGCACTGAACTCCATCTATCAGCTAAATGGCTGGTACAGATTGTTGACAGATAAGGAAAAAACACATCAGATTATGGTTAACCTCTCTTTTTCATGATTTTCACTTCTGGCAAGCCAATATAAATAATAATGCATTACAGTAGAGGGACTATAAGATTGGATTATTTTAAGGTGGAATGTAATTTAAAAGAAAAAGGAAGTATGCACAGTTTTTTCTACAAAGATATGATTTTGCACAAAACCCCAAACCATATTGTTTCCATTCAGTTGCTAATTGTGTGACAATACAAACCCTATTTTCTTCCCAAAATTTTGCCTGTAACAATTGAATAAAGAATGTACAGTACTGTATTTAGAAATATTATATTTTCTATGTTCTAAGCACTGTTTTTGAAATATTTGAGTCTGTAGTTTACTAATTCAGCATACAGTTCAAAGTTAAATCAGACTCACAAAATGGTACTTATGACCTGGATTTGAAATTCTGATAACTGTCCTTTCTTTGTGGTCATATGTTTACATTTTGGACACTCAACATTTACAGCTATTTGCAGCATCCTGTGATTACATGGCCCTGATTTACAGCCGGTTTTTTTTACAAAAAAAATCAGCATTTATTTCTTCAGCTTAATAGCTAATATACCTCCACCCTTCGTTGACAATGGGTTAATGACTACCATTTGCTTAATGACCACTACATTTTTTAAAAAATCAGGTTAGTCACATGACAACCACTTAACAGCTAGCATGACTTAACAACCATAATTTCAGGCTCAATTTCAAGGACTACATATACAGTAAATATTATTGTTAAAGACTGTGATACATAAGACCGTGCATAGTTGAACATGATTTGGTAAACGTTTCAAATTTCATGTAAGCATATATGAAACATGTCTGCTAATCATTAAAACAGCCTGACTTTTTGAGACTTCTATATAAATCTGCAAAAGATAATTTTCATCCATTTGTTGAAGTTAATTCAATCGCTATAACTTTTTTCAGACATCCACTGTGGCTTAATAAACAGCAGAAAATTGTTACGGTTGTATAAAATTCAAAGAATTTCTTCCTAATTATTTTCCAAACATGCATAGTTTTAATGGTGCAACTCTTAATTATGGCATGTTACTTTTTAAAAATAATACTACTTACAGTGCCTGAATATAAGTGTGTGTATGTGTGTGTGTATGTGTATATGTATGTGTGTCTCCCTTCTTACTCCTATGGGTGGTATGTCTTCCTCAGTCTTGAGTCCTTGACCATAGGATTGGGAGTTTGAGGGTACAGTGCATTATTCCTAGCAGTGCACTCTTCTGGACAGAGAGCTTTGTTGTTGTTGCTTGAATCTGCTTGAACTACTCTCCTAGCTTAGGACTCATTATTGGGATCACTTTGGCCTTTACTTTCCACAAGTAAAGTCCCTGGTACTTCTCCAAGTTCTTAAAATCATCTTCCGGATATTCCTGTGATTGGCTACATCTATCACAACTACTGTCTTCTGATCTTTTTTGCTACCATGAGATCTATCTGCCTGTCTAGATATGGAAGTCCTACAGGATCTTAGTCTCATTATCCTCTGAAACATTCTGTGGAATCTCCCATCTGGACTTGGAGAGTCTAACCCCGTGATGGCGAACCTATGACACGCGTGCCAGAGGTGATATGCAGCACCCTCTCTGTGGGCACATGAGCCGTTGCCCCAGTTCTGTTCCACCATGCATGCATGCACGCCTCCTGCCAGCCAGCTGGTCTTCAGGTCTCTGCTGCACATGCATGTGGGATGGGGCGCATGCAGGGGGGGTGAGTGGACAGGGGCAGGGGGCATGTGGAAAGGGTGCACACGCAAGTGGGGGACTGCCAACATGGGTGCATGCAGGGGGCTATGTGCACATGTGGGGGCAGGGTGCATGCATAGGTGCGTACATTGCATTTTGGGGGTTTAGGCAAATGCATGTGCATTCGCACACGCAGACGTGCACTTTTCTGGCACTAGGTCCAGAAAAGGTTAGCCATCATTGGTCTAACCCATACACTATGCAGATATTACTGTACCCAATGCTAGCAGAATCCACTCCACTAGTCTTAACTACCTTCCCCTCTTTACTACTATTTAACCACACTTCTCCAGTTTCAATGGCAACCCAGTGTCCTCTGTGTAGATCCATGTCAGGTGGATCAGCGAGTCGCTGTCTTGTTCATGCTTAGCATTCAGTATGATTTCATCCATGTAGAAGAGGTGGCCGACAATAGTTCCATTCTTAGACTGCAGTCCTCATGATGAACTAGCTGAGATGACTCAAGCCTATGCAAAATCACAGCAGGGACAGTCACCTTGGTATATGCTACATTTGGTGGCCACGTTAGTTGACTTGCAGTGTTGTCTTCCACAGTCCAAATGAGTTCTTGAGCAAGGTTTTAATATTCTGTTGATTTGTATAGTGCCAGCCATTCACAGGTCCATATGTATGGCACTGAGTTGTAGGCTTAACTGTAGTCAATCCAGGCTGTGCTCAAATTGACCTATCCAAGCCTCAAGTTGTGGATAACTGCTCTGTCTATGAGAAACTGTTATTTTGAGCTTCTGGTGTTGTTCACAACGCCCTTCTGACCCATGCATATGTATTGGCTCATATTTTCATCCTTGTATTAGCTGGTCTGGGTGGGAACCTGCTGCTAGCATCTGTTCATCTGTGCCATTACATGTTGTTAGTTTTTCTTAGCAAGCAGGTATAGATTATGTCCATGCCAGGTGCTGTTCATCTCTTTGTGTTTGTATTCTGCTATTGGATGTCTGCTGTTGTAATGGTGACTGGGTCTTGTTCAGGCAGATTGTTGTGGCATGTTCTCAGGTCCTGCAGCCATTTTGCAGTGATGTTATGTGTCTTCATTCTCCCATAAGTTCTTTCAATACTATTCTGCTGTTAACTGTTTTATTGTAAAGCAGTTGGGAATATCCCTGAGATAGTTCATTGGAGAACATAGCATTTTTGGCTTTTCTTTAGCTTGGTAGCAAGTGCCATGAGCAGTCCTTAGAGATTCAGATATAGTCAGACCATTGTATTTTTCAGGAGCCAAGTTTTATCTATCTGGCTGAACCAATCTTTCTCCAGTTTGCCTTAATCTTATGCTTCAACTTCATTTTCAAGTTGGGTATATACAGTTGTTGTTCTTGGTCATATAGCCATCTCCAGGATTACAGCAGCTGTAGAGCATGTCAGTTCATTTATTAGAATTATGGTGGTTGTAGGGATTGTTGTGAGGGCTCTATTGATATTTTCTAGCATGCTATCTGATGGTGCTTCCCCACTGAATACCAGTCTTAAAGGTTGACTGAAGGTAATTTATTATGCATGATCGTGTCAGCTGTTGTGTTCTGTAATGGGGAAGATGGCATTGAGGTTCTATTTTCAGATGTTGGCTGCATATCCAGTTGTTTTTTCAGGTCTTCCTGAGTCTGGGATGTAATGTTGGTTTACTTCAAATTGTGAGACCACTTTCCTCTTCACTATGTTGAACTGTTTGAGTAATTAGCCATTTCTCAGTTATTGTGGAGATATGGTAGGTCTTATATCCATCCACAGTTCCCTCATACATTTAATTATCCCTTCTCATTATATTTATTATTAAAATAGCATTCCATCAAGTCCAGGTTCTCTTGTCTTGTTCCAGTAACCCACATTATCAGATTTTCCTTATTCTCCAACATGTGGAGTGGACCTTGTTAATCTAGGTGATGTATGAGCCAGCATGACTCTCTCAGATACAATATGTGTCACTCTAGTAGCTGTGACACAGATATGTGATACATAGATATGTGTCACTCAAATCTCAGATAGGCAGATGAAATGTTAGGGGGACTTTCCCCAAGGATCCCATCTGGTAAGATAGGAACCAGCCAATTTTCAAACCTAATGCCATGATTTTATCAAAGTACCTGACAACATACATTGCTGATGATATTTCATTGAATATCAAATTATAGCCTGTAGTGAGATAAAGTTAAACTATTGTTTTGGTGCAAGGCCAGTCTCCCGCATCAAAGAACAGCACTCTAACCACTCTCCTACCTGGCTGCTACTCTATATTTGGATTAATATTGTTCTAATACAGGATCTTAGACCCCCTGCAATTTGCATACTGAGCAAATAGATCAACAGATGATGCTGTTAATATGGCTCTGCACTACATTCTACAACATCTTGAA
>JANHFM010005783.1:268105-280439 GCA_032468115.1 Grayia smithii | reverse complement strand
GCTAGTGAATCCGATTTGTCACAAGGGATAACTGATGCCAAGGCCGCTAATTGTCTGCGTAATGTGTTGGTAGACAGCCCTTTTCTGAGTCCTGCCTGAAGAAAGGTTAGGACCTGCTGAACTGTGGCAGACGGTGGGTCGATCTTGCGAGGAGCAGACCAGGTGCAGAAAGCTTTCCAGGTAGCTTGATAGATACGAATGGTGGACGAACGACGAGCGGCCAGAATGGTGTCAGTGACATCAGGCGGATAGTTGTCATTCAGGAGAAGTTCCCGCTCACACGCCATGCGGTTAGTTGAAGCCATAGCGGGTCCGGATGAAGGACTGCTCCTTGTCGTAGTGATACCTCCTGGGGCGGAATCCTCCAGGGAGGTGCGACTGAAAGGCTCATCAGGTCCGCGAACCAGACTCGGCGGGGCCAAAAGGGTGCAATCAGAATGACCTCTGCCCGCTCTTGCAGTATTTTGTGTATCACATGAGGTAGTAATGGAAGTGGTGGGAAGGCATAGAGGAGGACTGACGGCCAGTGGACTCCCTCCACTCCCGGAGTTGGGTAGCGGGAGAAAAATCTGGGGACCTGTCTGTTGGTCGGAGTCGCAAACAGATCTATTTGCGGGCGTCCGAAGCGGTCGATGATTTTTAGGAAGAGGTCCGGATGAATCTGCCATTCTGACGAGTTGATGGTCTCCCGGCTGAGCCAGTTCGCCTGAGTGTTCGAGGTGCCAGAAATATGTTCCGCCCGGAGAGACCTGAGATGGTGTTCCGCCCAGTGGCCCAGGGCCTGTGCTTCGTGCATTAGGGTCCGGGATTTCGTGCCCCCTTGACGGTTGATGTGAGCTTTGGTGGTTACATTGTCTGTCAAAAGAAGCACGTGCTGATCTTGGAGGGTCGTTTGGAAGTGTCGTAGGGCCAGATGCGCCGCCCGAGTTTCTAACCAGTTGATGTCATTGGCAAGGTTGGCCTGTGACCAGCGACCCTGAGCCAGTTGGTCTTGGATGTGGGCTCCCCAACTGTGGAGGCTGGCGTCCATGGTTAGTACAACGCGTTTGGGCTCCCAAATTAGGCATCCTTGATGTAATGCGCTGGAGCGCCACCACCGAAGAGAGTGTCGAACTTCGGGTGTTACTGATATGCAGCGTCTGGAGTTGGAGAGGCCGGACCATTGGGAGGGGAGCAGTAGCCACTGAAGATGGCGGGAGTGCCTCCCCTTGCCGTCTCTTCTCCCCCCTCCTCACCGGGCATGACATGTCAATCAAACTTCTGAGTAGGTCTTCTTTTATAGCGTGTTTCCCTGGACACAATGGTGAGGAAAGCGACGGAGCTTGAAAGGTAAGACCTGTGTCCCGCTTCTTGCCCATCCCACCCGCCACTCCCAAATTGCATCCCTAAAGGGGGCGGGTGGCTAAGCAAGGGGCAGGAGCCCTGTCTTGCCCGGTGAGGAAGGGAGAAGAAATGGCAAGGGGAGCCACATTTCACTCCATGCGTGTGGCTTCTCCCCTGCCCCATCACCCCTCTCAATAAAGAGACAGTGGGGAAAGGAAGCAGCCAGGCTGCTGTTGCCATTGGGATGGGATGGGATGTGTTGGGCTGCTTGGCTGGCATGAAGAACAGAGAGAGGAGGACATGTCCCCACCTTCCCTTCCCCAGCCTCGCCTCCTCAACTCATTTTGGTTGTGCAGCAAGCAACCAGAGGAAATAGTGGGATTGGCTGCACATGCCTGTAAATAGTTGGTGGGGGAGCTTATTTTGCGGCAGTGGCTTATATTATCTCAGGTGCTGAAAAGCCCAATTGGGCTTATTATCCGGACAACTTAATTTTCGGGGAAACATGGTAGGTCTGAGTGAAATCATTTCTGTGGGAGCATTTGTGCATGAAGATGCATGTCCAGATAATGGTTGAGGCTATTCTAAGCCCTTTCTGTGATTCAGTCATTGTCTTCAACTTTATATAACACCTTTCAGTGTGGTTTTTCACAGTGCTAGTAATTGGGATCTAAATTCTTAATTTTACATATATATCTAAATAAAGCTAAATATTAAAATCTTGGAAATACTGACCTGGAAAGAATTTTGGAATAGTTATAGATAGGTTTAATCAAAATGTAAATCATGAACTGTATGCCCTGTTAAAAAGTCACTTCCTTGATCATAATCATTTTTGGAGACATGCCTAGGAGCTGCATGAGAATGCAGCCTCTTAATCTTCTGGACGATGTGTGACAGGGCCCATATGTCATGTGACTTCTAGAGGCCGTGCGAGATAATACCACATTCTCATGCCTCTGCAGTCTCCAAAAAATGTGGGAAGTTGTCCCATCATTTTTGGAACTTCTAGAGCAGTGATGGCGGACCTTTGCTGTGCCCGCATGCTGGCCTCCATGCTGGTAGTGGCATGCAAAACCATCCTGTGATGAATACGTGGCCCCGCTGGCCTCCGCACACACAGGAATGCCAATACCCGGAAGAGCGGCTGTTTGTGCACATGCATCAGCCGGCACCTGAACTTCTAGGTTTTGGCATGGACACACACCTGACAAACAGCTGGCCATCGCGCATGAGTGCAACGTGAACCCGGAAGTTTGGGTGCCAGTCTGCGCATGTGCGACAGAATGCTGTCCTTCCGTGTGTTGCTGCTCCTGCGTGTGCACAACAGCCAGCTGACCGGTTTGCGCATAGGCACAGGAACGCGGCAGAGGAGCCAGCTAGGCCATGCATTTGTCACGGAATGGTTTCGTGTGCTGCTTCTGGCATGCATGCCATAGGTTTGCCAGCATTGCTCTAGAGGCTACACAGGCATATGATCTTCTGTCACATGCCCTTCAAACTCTTTGGAAATTTTGTGAGAAGGTCCTGCTTTCGGCTGGCCTCTGGAGCTGAAAAAAAAAGTGCACATGAACAGGGTATACTTGCTCTTTTTGGAGGCTGCAAGACTATGCAGGAACATTCTCTGAAGTTTTCCAGCTGCAGGCTACCTGGAGCTGCCTGGGATAGGCATATTTTTTCTGAGAAACAAAGAGAAATTTAAAAAATACTTACAAGTATATAGGTTTATTTATTTATTAAATGTGTATACCACTCATTTACTCTCCAAAGTGTTATAAATTGTCCTCCTCTTCCCAGTTTGTCTGCCATTATAAGTTGGATGTTTACGCGTCAGTGGATGCGGCCTTTGGCTGCAAGGTGCTTCAGGGGATCCACATGGCTAGGGGGGCTTCGGCCCGGGTCAGGGCTTTGGCATGTCCCTTTCCTGACTGCTGGCCCCGCCCCCAAGGAAAATGGACATTGACCTACCTGAAGGTCCTTTCTCTTGGGATGCGGGGCCATCAGTCAGCCCCGCCCTTTCTCTCCCGGTCCTTGCGGGTGCTGGCCAGTGTGTCTTCTGTTTTGAAGCTCAGCTTGTCGGTCTGCCGTGTCTCCTTCGTCCGAAAGCAGAAGGAAGAGGAGGAGCTTACCAACTTGCAGACCCAGTCCAAGAATGCAGGACGAGAGTTAACCCTTTCCTGACTGATGGCCCCGCATCCCAAGAGAAAAGACCTTCAGATAGGTCAATGTCCATTCTCTGCAAGCAGAAACTGGTCATGATTACTCCACTTTTTAATGAATAACTGGAGTTAATGTAATGTTTGCATCTCTCTTTGGACACGATGTACGCGATATTTCTAACAACATGTATCATAGGCTAATCATCATAATTTCACTGTTTTCTGCAACATGTAAAGGTACATAATTCATGCTGACAAATACAACTTTTATTATAATGATTTGTAATCCTTATTTCTTCAATATTGTAGAGAGACAAAAGTACAGTATCGGTTAAGTATGAGATACAGCCACAGGGATTCTTAATATTTGTAGCAGAAAATAAATAGTTTGTAAATTATTTTGTTGGATGTTTATCCCATCCATTCTGGAATTAAAAAGCAACTATTTAAATTTGAAATCTCTTTTAAAGAATAGCACACATGTGTACTGAGGTTTTAAATTGTTGTTTCCTTTTGTGGTTTCTGACAATACATTGGAATGGGAAAAAGGTGAATAGCCTTTAAAAAATGAAGCTATTGTTTGTTCACAAATCAAATCAATACCGACAGCTGCCCTCATGGCTTCCTCATCCAGCTAAATTAATGCCTAAGGCCTTGAGTTGAATAGTCTTCTGGGGAGAATATGGCATTAATTTTCAAATCCTATTCAGTAAAGGTTTTTTTTTTTTATGCCAAATCCTATTTAATGTGTTCTTGTTGGGTTGAACCCTGTGCAAATTTATTCTGTGGTCCACTTGACAAAATTCATACCATTCAAGTCATGTACAATTTAAAAGTAAAAGTGAGACGCTCACTTTGGAAAAAACGGTGCACTTTTGTTTTTATTACAATTTAAGTTCCTGGGAAAAAGAGATGAACTTTTCTGTGGTAAAGTATTGTTATTATTTAAAACATTTTTAAACTGCTTCCCATTAAAAGTCTTGAAGCTGTTTGTAGTAACATTTAAAATGGTTAGATAATAAGTTGAAACAAATTGATAGAAAATATACATAAACAAGAATAAATAATAATAACTTAAACAATAAAACAATAAGATAGGAAAGAAAAGTGCCAATAAGGAAGGTTAAAATAATCAGCACAGCATATAAATCACCATTTTATTGAAAGGTCTTGGAGAATAAAATTCTTGAATATTTGCAATTCCTAGTTCAATAATGAACTGACCTTTCAAAGTTGATTTTAGATTTTAGGATAATAGCCCTCCAAAGATTACTTTAAATCTGGAGGCACTCCCCAAACTACAAATGTAAGTCTATCCATAAGATATTTGTTTGTTTGTTTGTTTGTTTGTTTGTTTGTTTGTTTGTTTATTTATTTATTTATTTATTTATTTATTTATTTAATTAAATTTGTATGCTGCCCTTCTCCCGAAGGACTCGGGGCGGCTCATAGAATAGTCTGTAGAAGAAAAAACATAAGAAACATAAAATTTACAAAGTTAAATAATTAAATTTAAAAACAGTTTAAAAACTAAAAAAAAATTAAAAACCTGATCCATCAGCTGCTCTGATTAAAAAGCCATGTCTTCAGATCGCGACAGAAGGAGCGGAGGTCAGGGGCGATCCAGAGGTCGGTGGGTAGCTCGTTCCAGAGGGTCGGTGCACCCACAGAGAACGCCCTCGCCCTGGGCACGACCAGCCGACATTGTCTGGCCGATAGTATCCTGAGGAGCGCAGCCCTATGTGAGCGCACAGGGCATTGAGATGAAGGCAGGAGGTGGTCCTGCAAGTACCCTGGGCCGATGCCATGTTAGGCCGATGCTTTATAGGTGAGTACCAGCACCTTGAAGCGAATCCAGAGAGCCACCGGTAGCCAGTGCAGCTCGCACAGGACTGTTAAACAACAGTCATGGGGACAAATAAATCAACCCTGTTTATTGTTTTATCTAGACTGAACTTCAGGTTGGTGGTTTCTTCTGGTTCATTTTGAAAGATATGCACTGAATCCTCTACTTTACTTTAGCGATTACTTTAGCGAAAATCAATGATTTGAGCAACTGAAAAAGTTTCTTTGTCAAATTCGTGGATCAACTTTAGCTAAAATAGATTTAGAAAAACTATGTCATACAAAAGTATTGATATTTGATAAATATTGCACTTTGGAGAAGATTGGCCAATAAACTAGACTTCAGTGGGTCTGGTTTTTTGAAGTATGATAGACATTGCAGCATTCATTAAAGGGATTTTTACGACATCTGGGATCTAACTGAAAATTGATAAGTCATGAGAAGCAAGCATCAAGAGAATCCACGGTTGGTTCAATTCTAATAATCCATATAATTAGACCTTAAAGCTGAAGCTAATCCAAATAATTTGTCCAAACAATACCCTGGGCATCTTAGCTTGTTGAACTGCCAAAATGATAGAGGCTGAGACATGAAGCGTTGTATTGATTTTGTCTTTGAAATATCTGAACACACACACTGTAGTGATATTTATCTATATGATCTTTACCTGGATATGATCCCCAGACATCTAACCCCAGTTGGAAATACTAAGAGGACAGAATGGAAGGAGAACAATTGCTTTGATCTAGAACAGGGATGTCAAACCCGCATCATCACAGTGTTATCATGTGATATATTATGACTTTTTTCCCACTTGCTAAATCAGGTGTGGGCATGGTCAGTGCGTGATGCATCTGGCCCGCAGGCTACAAGTTTGACAGCCCTGATCTAGAAAGTTTATGACCCTTCTTTCTTTTAATTGAGTTTTTTACTAGATTCTGCTGATATGTCACCATTCTTTGTTCTAAAGTAGTATATTAAAATCCATTTCTTTCTTCTTTCTGACCTCCATTTGTATCCTCCCTTATATTTCCTACACAGTCTCATAATGCAAAACATAACATATTTATAAGAATTCAGTGAGATCACAGCATAATAATGGACTTACATGGAAGGCTGCAACCGGTTAGGTAATATATGCTATGTCGGCTAGTCCGGGAAAACGGAAGATGCGGATCTGGTGTCAAAATAGTTTATTCGGCTTCACAAGTGTCACAAGCGTCCCTCCGGCAAAGCAATGAAACATACAAAGTCGGCGTTGGGATCGGCTGCTTCCCAACGCCCTTTCAATACCGCGGCCGTGGTTCGTCCAATCACCATCCTGGCTTGTGTGACGTCAGCGGCAGCTCCGAGGTCTTAAAGGCACAGTATACCCTGTCGCGGCGCAATCTCCTCCATCAATGCAACGTGAGCTTCACCGACCGCCTATTGACACCCACCCCCCTCGTGTGCACCCCCCCACAGTTGCTGAGCCCGTTAAACAGGTGTTGCACTGGTGCGTTGTTGGCGAGCCGCAACGGCCAGGCTCGACAGGCGGTCCCCTCTACCAGGAGGCAATCTGTAGAGGAAGCAGAGAAGAAAGGGTGATTAGTGCTGTTCTGTTTCCCCACCTAGTTTGTGGGGATACATGCGATGGAACCGTCGGATTAACCGAGGGGCGCGGATGTCATCCGGCGATAACCAGGATGATTCCTCTACGGGATAGCCTTTCCATCTTACTAGATACTTGAGCCGTTTCCGAGTCACAGCTGAGTCCAGGATTTCGGATATTTCATAATGGTCACCCCGAATAGGCCCTGGTGTGGTATCCGGAAGACGTATCTGGTCAGCATCTTTTAATAAACTAACATGAAATACAGGGTGTATCTGACCAAACAGGGGAGGTAAACATAATTGCACCGCTACTGGGTTGATGATGCGTACAATCGGAAAGGGTCCAATGTACTTCGGGCCTAGTTTCTTGCTCGGAAGTTTTGATCATAGATATTTGGTAGAGAGATATACCTTTTGACTGACCCTAAAGGGTTTTTGTATTGCTCTCTTTTTGTCTGCATACCTTTTATAAGCATCAGTTGCCTTGGTGATAGCAGTGCGAACCTGGGGCCACAAGGAGGCGAGTTGTATACTCCATTCCTGTGGTTCTATGCCATTACATGTTGGCGCTGTGGTGAACTCAGGTATAGCCTTGAAATCCTTACCCATAGCCACCCGGAATGGTGTCAACCCAGTGCTGCTGTGGACGGTGTTATTGTATGCCACCTCAGCAAAGGGCAACAATTCAACCCAGTCGGTTTGTTGGTAACCAACATAGCTTCGCAGATAGCGCTCTATCATTGCGTTGGCCCTCTCAGCTGCACCATTGGTGCATGGATGAAACGCTGAACTAAGGCCCTGCTCTGTCCCTAACAGTCTTAGGAAGTTACGCCAAAAGCGAGCGGTGAATTGCACCCCTCGATCGGATATGATCCGTTTGGGTGCCCCATGTAGCCGATATATATAGTGAATGAACAGGTGTGATAGTTGGCGCGCCGACAACAACCTCTTGCATGGGATAAAGTGTGCCTGTTTGGAGAACAGATCAACTATCGTCCAAATCACAGTACACCCTTTACTGGCAGGTAAGTCAACCACAAAATCCATCGATATCTCCTCCCATGGGGTTTGAGGATTTGCTACTGTCTGCAGTAACCCTAATGGCTTGCCTACGTGGGGTTTCATTGTTACACAAATGGGACATCTCTTACAGTATGCTTTAATGTCCCTTCTCATACGTGGCCACCAAAACTGCCGCCGTACGAGATGTAAGGTTTTGAGGAACCCAAAATGACCCGCGGTCGGAGCATCGTGGCAACAGTGTAACACGTTCTGTCTTGCCAGTAAGGGTACATACATCTTTTCCCCCATCCAGGCTATACCGTCCTTCACTGTTAACAGTGACACGTGGTTTGCGGCCCAAGTGTCAGTCAACAACACTTGTTTGAATGTTTGTACCCAGTCATGGCGACCTGTTGCTTTTCCAGCTAGGGAGTTGTCCATGGGTAGCAGAGCTTGGATCAGGGGTATTGGCTTGCTGTCCCATTGGGGCAGTCTGGACAGAGCATCCGCCAGGAAGTTTTTCCCCGTAGGGATGTATCGTAGCTTAAACCGAAAGCGACGGAAATATTGAACCCACCTTATTTGTTTTGCAGACAACTTTCTAGGGGTCTGGAGAGCCTCCAGATTCTTATGGTCTGTCCACACTTCAAACTCTTTTTAGCCCCTTCTAGTAAATGTCTCCAAGTAAGGAGAGCCCATCGGATAGCAAAGGCCTTCTTCTCCCACACAGTCCACTGTCATTCAGTGGGAGTCAGTTTCCGTGAGGTGTATGCACACGGTTGTAGCTCTCCCTGGGTGTTATGTTGTAACAGTACCGCTCCCACAGCTGTTTCGCTGGCATCTGCCTGCACTATGAAAGGGGTGGTGGGGTCTGGGTGTTTTAAGATGGGCTCAGTGGAAAACAAGAGTTTTTAAATTGTCAAACGCGGTTTGACATTCTGGTGTCCATGCAAGCTGTTGTCCTGGCCAGGGTTTTGAGGTGGATTGTAGCAGTTTTCAGTAAACTAGTCAGGGGCAAGGCTATCTGTGCAAAAGAGGGAATGAACTGCCTATAAAAATTGGCAAACCCCAAAAAACTTTGCAGTTGACGTCTTGTTTTGGGGGTTTGCCAATTGAGTACAGCTGTCACTTTGGAGGGATCCATTTCAAGGCCTTGTCGAGACACACGGTAACCCAAATAGTCAATCGACTCTTTGTGGAACTCACACTTAGAGAGCTTAACGTAGAGTTTAGCCCGTAACAATTTAGATAGCACCTTGCGCACTAACTGGACATGGTCCTCTAACGTCTCTGTGTAAATCAAGATATCATCCAGGTACACCAGGACTCCCTTGTATAGGAATTCATGGAGGGTCTCATTGATTAACTGCATAAAAACCCCTGGTGCTCCCTGCAATCCAAAAGGCATCACCCGGTATTGATAGCTGCCTAACGGGCACATAAACGTGGTCTTCCATTCGTCACCCGGTTTGATGCGTACCCTATAGTACGCTTCCTGTAGGTCTAATTTCGTAAAGATACGTCCCTTTGACAATGCCGCCAGGAGGTCCTTGAATAAGGGAAGGGGGTAGGTGTTTGCCACGCATACTGCATTCAGGCCCCGGTAATCAACGCACAGACGAAGGGCTCCGTCCTTCTTTTCCCTAAATAATACAGGGGCGGCGAGCCGAGACCGGCTGGGTTGGATAAAACCTCGAGCTAGGTTCAGGTCAATATACCGACGCAATTCCTCCAACTCCTTGGGGGTCATGGCGTACATGCGCGGCTTTGGTAACTGTGCCCCTGGTATTAGTTCAATAACACAGTCAGTCGCCCTATGCAGAGGCAACATCTTACATTCATTCTCATCAAATACCTCAGCAAGATCGGTGTATTCTACAGGGTATTGTTGGTCACTCCCCCCTTCCTTCACTACCCCTGTAGCTGCCTGTTCTGCGCTTGATACAGTTTCAGGAAGTGAGTGCGTCCCACTAGGAACCACTTCAGGTGTTGAGTGTGCCCTGTTGTCATCTGGTTCGGGTCCTGTTGCTAACCGCAGCTTACGAAAGCCATCCTCCCACCATATTACTGGCTCCCACCTATCTAGCCACGCGAGCCCCAATATCACTGGCTCTTTCATTCGGTCTACCACAATGAACCTGAGCATCTCCCAGTGGCTGTCAATATGCATCAGAACAGGTTCCGTTACTAGGGTGGCCGCCTTTCCCCCCATGATGGAGCCATCCATCTGTTTGAAACGTACAGGGGGTTGTAAACGGGTGGTTTTCAGACCCAGATCTTCTACTATGCTCTTCTGGATCAAGCACCGTGTGCAACCTGAATCAATCAACGCCCCATAACGTACAGCCCGGGTAAAGCGACTGTCGCTGAGGGTAATGGGGATCACAAAAGGGCGAATGGGTTTGCTCACCATGGGGTCATGCACCTCGTCGTTTTCCGAACTGTCCTCCGACGCCTCTGGTTCAGGAACTCCCCTTGACGATGCCATGCTACAACTATCCGTGTCTGTCTACACCGGTGTGGCTGACCCAGCCCGTGACCTTCCTGACGGAGTGGCTTGTACACGTGCTGGTGACCTGCCGCTGGGCACCTTGGCTGTCGGCGGGGATGTGGAACGAAGTGATGGAGCCGTGCATTCTGCAGCCTGGTGGCCCTCCTTATTACAGCGAAAACATCGAAAACCCGGGCCTCTGTTCGGAGCACCCACGGACCCGGCTCCCCCTCGTGGTACCGCAGGCGTCTCCTGGATGTTTGGTCGTCGGGGCACAGGTGTGGGATCACCACGAACCCTAAATTCTCTCAGGCCTATGTCCAAGTCAATAGCGGCACTAAACCATGCTGATAATTGCACCGGTAATCCCCTATACACACAGGCCTGCCTGAGCTCCCTATCCAAACCCATCTTGAACTGTTGAACCAGCATGCGCTCTGGCCATGTACAGAGACGGCCTGCTATTTTCCTAAACTCCTTTACATAATCTTTGGCAGGGCGACCCCTTTGGCGCGTGGACATCAGCTCGTTCTCCGTGGTTTGTGTTCTTGTGGCATCCTCAAACCATTGACGCAAAGCGTCTAAGAAGGGGCCTATACTGGCTAGTTCTGGGGCATGGTCTGAATGGAGATCGGCCACCCAATCAGCCGCTTCCCCAGTCAGTACCCCCGTCACGGCGACTACCATCGCCCACTGAGTGGGGTAACGATGCCCATGTAAGTCCAGGTGACTAAGGACTTGGCTCAGGAAAAGAGCCGCCCTGTCAGGACTACCATCAAACTGAGCCTGAATGGGAGGTGGTCCCCATACGGGCTGCTGTACCCACCCTGGGCCACCACCAGGGATCCAGCGGTCTTCAACCAGCCATCCTCCACGCCTGCTGCCATCTCTCTCCTCCTCCCTCATCTGTCCGGCTCCGCCCCGCGACTCTGCTGGGCACCATGGCTCCCCTCCGCCCTTGTCCTGATGGGCTGCTGGTGTCATTCGGGAGGCGGGCTTTCCCATTGATATCTCTCCCCAGCGTCCCTAAAGCTGACTTCCCCGAACTTCTCCATAAGGACCTCCAACGTACTAGCCCCCAGTCGAGTGGAATGACTATCTCTTCTCTCACCTGCCACCCACCTCCTCTCTCTCCAACCCCAGAACAGCTCTTCCGGGCATGGTGGCCTCTCCCTCCGTTGGCCTCCCCCCGACCTGTGCTGTTTTGCCTCGGCATCTAAGCTTGGCTGCAGCAACCCTGAATCCTCCGAGCCGTCGCCTGTCATCAGCGTCTGCAGCCTCTCCTTCGGTCGCACCACACGCACATCCGATCCCTCGCCGTCATCAAGCCCGTCGTCTACTTGCTGGTCGGCTGTCCCTGCATCCGTCAAAGCCTCTGTCGTGCCCTCCACCATTTCGGCCCGTTCAGCTGTACGGCGTGCAAGGCACAGAAACCACAAGGGGCATGGAAGAACGCCGACTTTCTGTCGGCTAGTCCGGAAAAACGGAAGAAGCGGAATCGATCCCAAAACAGTTTATTCATCTTCACAAGCGTCCCTCCGGCAAAGCAATGAAACATACAAAGTCGGCGTTGGGAATGGCTGCTTCCCAACGCCATTTAAACACCGCGGCCAGAGTCGTCCAATCATCATCCTGGTTTGTATGACGTCAGCGGCAGTTCGGAGGGTTTAAAGGCACAGATACCCTGTCGCGGCGCAACCTCCTCCACCAACGAAAATGTGAGCTATCACCGACTGCCTAACAACACCCACCTCCCTTGTGTGCACCCCCCCCAGTTGCTGGGCCCGCTAAGCAGATGCGGCAGATGCGATGTGTTGGCGAGCCGTAATGGCTAGGCTCGACATTTGTATTTGTGTTGAATCCGAATCCGGTTTGGGTATTAATGATATGTATGCTTCTGTCCATGAATCTGGAATTTTC
>JANHFM010005783.1:227770-240620 GCA_032468115.1 Grayia smithii | reverse complement strand
GCGGCCGCTGAACGCCGCCCCCCCGACAATACAAGCGGCGGTGCCGGCAGCCCTTAAAAAGGGCTGTCACCGGTACCAGAAATCAAACCGGAAGTCGAGAGCACCAAGGACCCTTCTTGTCAACCCTGAGCTACAAACATTTGCCTTTAAGGTAAAGGTAAAGGTTCCCGTCGCATATATTTGCTAGTTGTTCCTGATTGTAGGGGATGGTGCTCATCTCTGTTTCAAAGCCGAAGAGCCAGCACTGTCCGAAGACGTCTCCATGGTCATGTAGCCAGCATGACTAACACCAAAGGTGCATGGGACACTGTTACCTTTCCACCAAAGATGGTCCCTATTTTTCTACTTGCATTTTTATGTGCTTTTGAACTGCTAGATTGGAAGAAGCTGGGACAAATAATAGGATATTGATAATGCCTTAATTAATTATTAAGGATATTAATAATGCCTCGTTATGTGGCACTAGGGATTCAAACCGCTGAACTGCCGACCTTTGATCAACAAGCTCAGCGTCTTAGCCACTGAGCCACCACATCCCATTTGCCTTCATTAATACATTAAAGTTTATTCAAGTTTAAAGATAGCAATTCTTTACGATTTTTCTAACAGTGGGGCTGCTATCTCAGGTAAAGGATTTGGAACTTGAATTTGTATTACTGTACTAATTCTACTATAAAAATACTAGTAGTTGAAGTGACCCTTCATAGTGTTGGTGACTCTTCTAATCCTCCTTAGAAATGTCTAACAAAACTGTAAAATTGTCTAACTTATGGCACCTTGCAATACTATACCAGAGCTTGCATTATATGTCATCTTAATTTAGGTGACAGCAGAATTTATATTGTTACAGATATTAATATGCTTAAATAGATTAGTTGAAGGAAAAAATATTCTTCTGGGGAACTTTAGTTTTT
Organism: Grayia smithii; assembly: GCA_032468115.1. Taxonomy (NCBI): domain Eukaryota; kingdom Metazoa; phylum Chordata; class Lepidosauria; order Squamata; family Grayiidae; genus Grayia; species Grayia smithii. Next base: position 239,706 of record JANHFM010005783.1, on the reverse strand, counting down.
ATATAAAAGTATTATAGACTAACCTGGTTGAAAAAGAATAATCAATTTTAAAGTTAGTTTCTGTTGACAGATAAAGGCTGATGTAAGCCTACTTTTTTGTTCCAGAAAGATTGTCTGCAATATTCAACTCATTTATATAAGATTTTCCCTTATTAATGATATGTCACATGTGACATATGTTAGAAATGCAAGAGTCACGATTGAGATAAGAACAAGTATGACTATAGAAAAGTTAGTCCAATACTGTAGTTTTTTGTATGTGTTGAGCCTTGTAACATTTTTTCCCAAGCTCTACAGAACATGACAGCCATGTGGTACATTAGAAGGTAGAAACCCAAAGTCTTTAATACTATTGAAGAACCTGGGCCTCTGCAGATGTTGCTAGTCTACAACTCTTACCATTTCCAAGCACTATAATATATGAGGGATGCTGGAATCTGTAGTTGAACACATATGGAGGGCTACAGGTGTTCCATCTGTTAAGCAGAAGAAATACAAAGGCTATTAAATATAAATTACTTCAGAAAATCTCTGACGTTTGCTGAAATAAATTGATACTAATATGGGGGAGAAATTGCAAAGGAAAATGCCGTTTATCCATTTTTTTCCTTTTATTGATATAAAACCCAAACAAATAAACATTATAATAAAATTAGAAAATGAAATTGAAAACAAAAACATACATAGAAAATTAAGTCATAACGAGATGGAATTATCGGTTATTAGTAGAAATATGGACCACATTTTATTAATAATAATATTGGAACACCTACACTGCCGTGGTGGGTTTCTACTGGTTCACCCCAGTTCAGGCCAACGGGTAGCAGCGGTGGCAGGCTCTTCCCCCTCCCCCGCCTGGACGTTATCACAGATGCTCTGCACATGTGCAGAAGGTTTTGTGCATGTGCAGAAGCACCGCGCGCACGTGTGTGTTCACAGTTCCAAACCAATAGCGGAGGTAAGTGAAACCCACTACTGCTACACTGGTAATTACTCTGAATAGGGTTGTTCTCCTCACCCATCCCCCATACCCACAGACACACACAAAAAGGAATTGCTTAATGGTTTAAGTTTCTGTTTAAATAGGATTGCCTTTACCAAATTCTATCTGGACTGCAGTTAAAACTTTATGTAAAGCAAGGAGGCCTGGCATGGTAAAGTCATTTACCAAAGTAGTGCCTTGACTACTACATGCTAAACTACCAGTACTTCAGTGTGTTTCACATGGAATTGCCTTTAGAGACAACTCAGAATCTAAAGTTGATACAAAATATGGTGGCTCTACCCCTGATGGTCAACCCCATTTTAAAAACAGAATTATATCTATTCTTAAAATGCTGCATTGGTTGTCGTTTGGCATCCTGCTCCAACTCAAGAGTCCTGATTGTCACATTGAAAGCCATTTAGGATGCAGCATTGTTGTATATCAGCCACTGCCTTGCCAAATAAAATTTGCCTTTCTGGTCTAGTCGTTTTAAAAAAGTCTTGCTGTGAATCCCACCTCTACGTAAAGTTCTTGAGAATTGGCAACCGACTTTCTCAGCTTTCATTCCTGAGGGTTAAAAATGGGCTTTATTTTGCAATAAGTGCTATTCTAGGACTATTCTAGTAGACAGTTTTGCTCATGTTAATTAAATGGTCCCTTTGATAAACCAGTTGTTTTTATTATTTGTATATGTTTTAATGTATTTTAAGGTCTTGTTCTATCCTACCCAGTCTGTTAGAATTTAGTCAATATTATGAAAACAAATAAATACAAAAATTAATAGATTCCCAGATACCCATACTTATTAAAACTACCATAGAAGGATTTCAAGGATTTCATTATAATTCATTACAATCTTCCATACGTCATTCATATATTGCTCATATTATCAACTCTGCATATCATTTTATATTTGGGGCCATATGTTTATCTTTCCAAAGTTAAATTATTTTAATTTTAAACAGTACATGGAGCATCCACTTCCTTCAAATATTAATTTTCATTAACAGGAATATAATTCCCCCCCCCAAAAAAAATATTAACTTTTGAAAATATTAAATCTTGTTTCAAAGATTTGTAGTAACATCCTTCTAAATGGGGCAATTATAAGATACCGTATCAACTTGTTTAAATGAAACATTAATCTTACTGCATCCCTAACAATTTGACAAGTTACTCAAGCCTATTTTACATGAACACATTATTTTTTCTTGAATAAGAATTTAATGTAAGTTCTATTCACTTTTTAGTATTAATATTAACATTTATTGTCTAGACAAAGTAAGCATCTCTAATTCTTTAGTCCATTCATTCATTAAAGTTTGCATATCAAATTAATTCATCCAGAATATAATTTTGGAAAAAGTAATTGTGGGTTTTTCCCCACAGGATTTAAATAATCACTTGTGGTAGAGGAGGTATTTCTGAGGTTGAAAATGTTACAAGTCTAAACTAAGATTTCAGTTATAAATGCTGATACTAACCTTTATTACACAAATAATGTTTGCTTTATAGTAGAAAGTTATAAAACATATTCATTTTACTATTATTTTTGATTCAATATTTTCCCCATAAAATAGGATTTTTGTTAATTTTGAAATCTAGTTTGGCTCATGATAATTTCACATGAAAAAAAGAATCATAATATCTTTTTCTAGGAATCAATTACAAACTTTGAATGGGTGTAAAATTATTTGGAATATATTTTTATTTTAGGACAGTCCTGTTAAAAGAATAATGTATGAATATTCTAGAACAGCCCAAGAGGCACATATTCCATTAAGGGAAGTTGTTTAGAATTTGGTACTATAATAACTATCCAAAAATTTGTAATTGAAGATTTGGAAAACAATATCTTTTTAATCTTCCCCAAATCCCCAAAACATTAACCTTAGACTGTCTACTGTAGACCTCACGCGATTCCTAAGAGGCCTGTAAGGGGCGTGCATAAGAGCACCAGCGTGCCTACGATCCCTGTCCTAATATTTCTTTTTACTTATGTTTATACTTTTACTTGTTATCTTATATACGCTTGACTAAATAAATAAATAAATAAATCCTGAGAATTGAACATCCCTACAAAAAATTATGAAACATGGTATTGTGTTTAATTTTTTCCCAGCTATATGTTGAGAAATTACAATTAAATATATAATGTTCTGCAAAATACATTCATAGTAAGAACATTAACCTTGCCCTAAAAGATAAAATGTCTAAAGTATTGTATATTGAATATCTGCAAAAGAGAATAGCAGTTTTTACAAAGGTGCATGCAGAGATTTTTCACCCTACAGAATTAGTGATCACTAGTGCAAGTTCATTCTTTATTATTATGAGTTATGAGAACTAATTCCTGAATTGGACTTGAGTTACAAGTAATATTGTTACTTTGAACTGTGTTAGGAAGTGAGGGCAGTGGGCACAAATAAATGCAATGTGATTTTAATATTTTTCCAGCACTTGGGGTATTGCATTCCGCACAGTTGTTACAATTACAGTTAAATCCATATATTGTTATAGTCAATTCTGAATGCTATAGCGCATGAGCATCTGAAACAAGATTACTGCATCTGATCCGGTATATAGCTGGTGTCCTGTGGTAAAGCTGCTAAACCGTTTTCCTACCTATCCCATCTCCAGGGCCCTCTGCTTCCTTTATTCGAAATGCTCCCTAAGATAGCTTTTTTGATACTAGTTTCCTGGACAGATAGCCAGGGAATATGAATGAAAACGATGTCTCATCCAAATAAGGAAGCTGCTTTAGTCTGAAGCTTTCCATTAAACTTTACGTATATTGAAAAGGATAGGCTTCTCATGAATATTGAAAAGCCAAGGGTTGTAGGATAAAATAGAAATTGAACTGTGCTACTGAATAAATATGCCAGCCAAGAAAAATTGGAGTCAGGGTAATATCAGACACTCCAGGGTAACCCTGGCCTAATAACCCCAAATGATACCATGCTGCGTGTTCTAGGAGGGCAAATATGATTCACTGATACAAAATCACAGTTTGGAAATAATAACCTGTACATGAAATATGCATCATTTCATGTAATATATTATAAAGCATTAACAGTTCTGAACTGTGCACACGAACATAGAAACTTCAAAAGAATCTTCAAAGCTTCCCTAGAATGGTATACATTTGCAGCAGTGGTTGCTGAAAATATTTTCCATTTTTATTTCCTTGACTAAATCATTTCACTTAAAATAATATTATTCCCTAAAGCAAGGAAAATGATATTCAGTTGACTATCCACCACTGTACAAAAAGTCTCCTGATTAGTAGATTTCAGAACTTATCAGTAGGAAATAGTTTATTCTTGTAAGCTGTTTTAAATCTGCATTTTGGCCTAGAATTCCCTAAGATGGATAGGTGCTATATTATCCAGTCAGACCTTGTACTTTTAGTTTAGTGAATTTATGAAAAAGATATTTTTAACCTGCATAAGCCAAATGGAAACTTTGTGGCATGTAGGATTCATTAATGCCTTAAAATCCTTACACAATTTTTAAGAACAATTTTTATTTCATTTTCATCAGTAGTTGCATCTTCTGGGGCTCTAAAAAATATGAAAAGCTGCCATCAGGTAAAGCATTACAGTTATTAGCATGTCAAAAATATAAGCAAGTCAGAGTGTATGCTTTATGTCAACGATTCTTTGGCTCGGCTAAAAGACATGAATTGTAGGCAGTCATTTTAGGCAATTGACAAATAAGTCCAAGTTTTACTTTTATCCACTTTCGTATCAGTTTTTGAGTATCTCTTGTAAAGGAATGAATGGATGCACCCCATTTGACGTGAAGCAATAGTTCTGCATAGAGTTAATTTCTAGATAAATGTGGGTTTCTACTATTGATATTTCTCAGTTTCCCACAAAGTGGTTATATTAATACGGAAGCGTTATCAATCAATAAGTAGCTCTTTAAAAATACATCAGTAAGACTACTCAATTGCCTTTAAGTACATATCAAAGGCCACAGAGCAATTTGATGTACACTCATGGTCCATTAGAGAATATCACTCATTTTAATTATAATTTTTTTTAGGAAAAAAAAAGCATCAGTGACTAACAAAGCTATTTAAATTCCTTATTTGGGGAATTAAGAATTTTTAAGCATGATTGCTTCAAAAACTCAGCTCCAGTTCTGGAAACCATTTAGCCATGTGATCAATCCCATCTCATTTTCCTATATCAAGAATATACAAATTAAGATTATAAAGGGGCAGACCCTGGCAATAAAGCTAGAATAGCTCCACTGAAGCTTGCAGAAATTCTTAGTCTTATAATTGATTCCCAGTAGTTTAAGCCTAGCTATGCTGTGATAACAGTTTATACCAGCATTGCAAAATAAAATGTGGCTTTATTTTGTATCCTCAAAGTCTCCCTTAATTTTGACAGGTATTTGGCTGCAATCAGCAAACCATTTAGTTTGAAACATCTCACTTATTTTAGTTACTCTGGAGTAAGTGGTTGCGGATTGTAGCTTTTAAGTTACAGAAGCTAAGGCTGCATTTAAAGGTTGTTATTTGGCAGGCTTCTTTTCATACTTGATATTATTAATGGAAATAATTTTGGGATAGTCTGAAATAAATGCGAGGGGAAAAAAAGGAAAGAAATTACTGGACACAAAGAGCAGTCTGTCTAACCAGTTCTTTTATATAGAATTATGGATAAGAAAATTTTACATAGTTGGTAAGTATGGTAGAGTGTGATCCCATATTCGTCTTACTGAAAGGACAATTCCCCAGACAGTGGTTGCTTTTCTTGATATTTTGCTCATTTTTGAAACCTAAATTGGGAGAAATGCAGAAGATCATGAATGGAGAGAAACCTCTCAAATTAGTCCCTTAGGAATTAGTATCTGGATTCATCACTTGTTGCTTGAATGTACACAGAGAGCTTATGCACTGCAGACAAATTCCTTGTGTGTCCAATCACACTTGGCCAATAAAGAATTCTAATATGAAGTAGTCATATAGCATAAAGTTGAGGTTTAGCAGGCCGTGCAGTATAGCAGGTAGACATCCATGGAGAATCCAGTTGGTTAATTATCATCAGAAAAAAATTGCAGTGTTGTCTAGAAGACTTGACTGGTTGCTTCAACAACTGCAAGTTTAGTATTGGGGCTTTTTTGAACAACATGCATCATTTTGGAAGACTTTGGAAGTAGCAAAGTCTTTATTAATGATCATTGATGTGTGTTCAAAAGTTGTGCTTTTTCATTGACCGTGTTCACTGGCTTCATGCAAAATGAACAACAACAATAACAAAAGAATGAAGGCAGGACAATGCCTAAACTGAATTCAATTTCAGTTTAAGTGAACTCAAAAGTGGATTAATTTTATTTATTTGTTTGCCCTGATTCTTAATCTGCCTAATTGCCAAGGGATTAATTAAATGTAGCTAATACTGTAATATAGTTTATAGTGGATTGGATTGGACTTGACTGGATTGGATTATAATGAATGAATAATAAATGATGACAGTTTGGGGAAGCGCTTTGGAAAGTATACCCAAAATTAGAGCTGTTTTGGGAGCATCAGTCTATCATCCTTTAGTATTAACAAAAGTTATTTCTTTCCTCATCAATTCTTTGAACTTCTTCAGTTTCATTACTCTGATTAGTAAGTATTTATTTTATGTTTTTCCCCCTAATATTTCTTTCTTTTAGCTGCCATTGGACTTCTTACAGTGGTGTAAATACTACTTCAGACATTGGCAAAAATGTCATTTTCATTTACAGCTGGGCATTTCATGTTTAAATAAATTCATATTTGTTTTTAAGTATCAGTTTATTTTTTCTAATAGCCTCTCTATGCATAACCCTGTTCCATGAAGATGTAATCATGAAGGTCTGTACAGAGATTACATGTGACTTATTGCATATAGTGCACATAGTACATATTAGGAATTCCTTAAAGCAGCTTTTCTCCTGGGCTTCAGTCTACCTCGGCAACTGAAGTGTAGTCTCAGGAAAAGACATGTTTGCTTTAAGGTGTTCCCAACATGCTATGCCCATGCATGCTCCAAATCATATTTTGCCTTCAAGTCTGGGACCCTGCATAACCAATTTAATTAGACTTTCTCCCCCTACTTATTATCTATTGTCCATTATTGCATATAGTCATTTTGTTTAGAATAGTATGAGGTGAACTGATTGCCATCCACTGCAAATGAAATCTTTAGGTGAACATTAGGCACTATTTTCGACATCCTAGCCTAAAGTGGAAGCAGTAGGTTAAAGACTAGAGGCTTTGTGGCTACATTATTACTATCATGCTATTAGGTTTTCAGTAGGCAGCATTCTGTTTGATCGATCTGCACCTGGGACATTGATGGATAGCTTTGTTCTTCAAATGTCAAATATGTGGAGCTTTGACACTATATATTTACTGATCCACTAATCTACTCTGGATGCCCTTCCTCTCCCCAGTGAAGTACCTGAATAACTAATCATTATTCATTTTGTTTGAAGTCTGTGCCACATTTAATAGTATTCTTACTCTTATTTTGCCTTCGTGAGCATTAGTTCACAAGACCTAGGTTGTTGTTGTTGGTTTTGTTGTTGTTTTGTACTGTCTGCATATAGTTTCTGCAGCATCTCATATATTTTCACTGCTTGTACTCTGGGTCTTCGATTCAAGTTCAGCTTATATATACCCTATTTCTCCCAAAATAAGACACCCCCGATAATAAGTCCTATCGGGCTTTTGAGCGCCTGGCTATAAGGCCAAGCGCTTATTTCAGGGTTCAAAAAAATATGAGACAGGGTCTTATTTTGGGGGAAACACGGTAGGGAATTAAATTTGTTTAGATATGGATTTCTGTCATTTCTGCAGAACACATTCTGCTATGGCAAAAACAGCGACATTGAACTAGATTGCCATTCTTTGTTTTCACCATGCTCTGCAACATGTTTGTGGAAATGCATCTGAAAAATAATATACTCTTATGTTTCTGGAAACTTCCTACAGTAATAGTAATCTGTGAAAGCTCTTGACACTTTATCTTGGGAAAATGTATATTAAAAAGCTAATGCTGCTTAATAAAGAATGATGAGAAAATAATTTTATTTTAAAAGGTTGCTCTGGGAATTTGCCTTTAAAAGTTAGAGAATTGGAGAACTTGAATATGGAAGCCCACTAGCTTAAACCAAGTTGCAAACAAAAAAAGGTAAATACAAAAATGCATATTTTAAATAGACTTATATAAAAATAATAATAATTGGAACCTCTCCTACTAACAGGGGCATCAAAAAAGATGGGGTTTATTTGTACATGGTACAGATAAGAATGATGCGGTGAAGGGGCAATAAAGCAAGTACAAACTTGAGATTTTTTTATCTGTGTATTTTCTACAACACTGGTTTAATACTGCAGTTTCAAACCGGTGAAGGGAATATTGCTGGAGCAATACTTCTTTTGTAAAATAATAAGACGACTCTGTGGAAAAGTGGTTTGCATTTTCTAGTTTCCAGCTGCAAATATAAATGCAAGGTATATCTTTGAAACTCTGGCAACTGTTGCCGTTTTAGGCAAAATAATGCAGAGACACCAGATTTTCCAATGCATAGCATGGAAACAAAAACACGATACATTTGGAAAAAAAATCTTAACGATACCTTTTCACTGCCAAAAGCCCTCTATTAATAAGGAAACATGCATCTTTTATATTATTAACTTTCTTGTCATGAATTAACAGGTAGAAAGTTTGCTGAGACTTAAAGAAGTAAATAATGCTTTTTTTTCCTTTCCTCATATCCAGCAAGCAACCAGTCTGTGATTGTCATTTTTTCACAGTATTAATGGTGCTTATTAAAGGGCTCTTGAAATAATGAATGAATGGGAAGAGAAATGCATGCCTCTTTTTGTAACAGACATGAACTTCTCTGACTGCATTTTCCAAGAGGGTTTGTAAATGACATGGTTTGCTATTGTTTATTGATTCACACAAAGCATGTTTGATGTTTGAAGGGCTTTTCATGCATTTCTGCTGCCTGTGGAACATGGAATGAAGGCTTGCAGGACTGTTTCTTTTCCCCATTCTGGGTCTTTATCACAATGCCAGATGAGTCAAATGACACAAATTATGGAAATGTATTTGGTTTTCCACACCACTCACAAGTAGGTTGCTAGACAAAATTTTGAAGTATTTAAAAATGATAACATACAGTGATCATTTTTTGAAGCCTGTCTTGTAAATCTTCTGAAGTCCTCTTTGTTTTTACTTTACTTTACTTTACTTTACTTTTACTTTACTCTTTTAGCAGCTTTAAAAAAAAATCTCCTTCTAAATTCTCTTTCTAAAAGCTGTCATATTTGTTGCTAACCCTACCTCTTTACTGCCTACAATAATTTTAATGAAAGAGAAGCTTCCAGTCTCCCAGCCTGGTCCCACAAAACTATTTAAGTTTATAATTCCCATTGGCACCTATCACCCAAAAGATCTGGAGGGATTCACATTGGGAAAAGTTGTTCTAGACCAGGGGTATTAAACTCAATTTAATTGAGGGCTGCATCAGGGCTGTGGTTGACCTTGTGGGGTCAGATGGGTATGATCGATTGGGTGGGCGTGACCAACTGGGTGGGCGTGGCCAGCTTGATGCCAACCATTGGACGTAGACAACCGGGTGGCCGTAGCCAGCTTGATGCCAGTCCCAAACTGCTGGCCCGATGTTTCCTCTTTGCATTGGTTTGACCAGGCTGAAGCCATGCTGGCTGGCTGGCTGGCCCCTTACATTTTACAGGATGGCCTCATGGGCCAGATCCAACCACATTGTGGGCCGGATCCGGTCTGTGGCTCTTGTGTTTGATACCCCTGTTCTAGACTTAGTGATCAGTGTCAATGGCATAGAATTCTTTGTTATTATAAAGCTAAGGTATTTGTAAGATGGTCTTTATCATTTGTGATTTTAAATTCATTCAGAGCTACAGTGGCACTGGAAATAGTGATTTACAACTGGCCCTTCCACTTACAACTGTCATCCCCATGGTCACAGGATCCAAATCTGTGTATTAGCAACCAGAACAGATTTATGATGGTTGCATATGATTGCTGTTTGCAAGCTTCACAGCCAGCTTCCAAACTTCCTATCTAGCTTCCTCAGTGGAGAAAGATGGATTTACTTAATGACCTTGTGGTGGATTAAATAGTGATGGTGAGATACAGAAAGTGATATGTAGGGATTTTTTCTGGGGAAAAAAAAGTCTTTTCTTGCACAGGGACAAGGAGACTTGGCCTATATGATGCAATGAGGAATATAGATCATCTTAAAGCCCATGGTAGTGTCTGACAAGAAAAAAATGGAGTGAACTATTGCTGTACATATATTAGCAACTGAAATGTTACAACAAGCAGGTGAAAATGTAGCTTGGTAAAATGCTTACTAAACAAGGGAAAACAGATGTAGAAGTTGTAAGTCATGCAAACGTTAGTAGAAAGTTAGTGGATAGCATGTGACCTCTTTTCTCAGGAAATGGAAACATAACCCACCACATTTTTAGACCTGTCTCTGTAATACCTTGAAGAGTTTAAAAATCTTTATCTGCTCTATTTCATTGTAATTCTTATATAGATTGGTTTCCTATAACAAAGGTAGAAAGTTTAAAGCTGAGGGAAGGTGGTTTACCTAAGACAGGGGTGTCAAACATAAGGCCCGGAGGTTAGATTTAGCCTGTGGAGTGCTTTGATCTGGCCCATAGAACCGCCCTGGAAATAATGAAGGACTGGCCTGCAGTGCCTCTGCCAGCAAAAAATGGAGCTTGGGAGGTCTCCTGAGCTCCGTTTTTTTTGGCAGAGAGTTGCAGGAGGCCGTCGAAGCCAAAAATAGTGCTTAGGAACCCGTTTTTCCTGGCAGAGCGCTCAGGCTGCCACAGGCGCCCACAACATGAGTGATGTTGAGCTGGTCATGACCACTCTGGCCATGCTTCCCATCCCCCACCCCCTGAGATCAAACACAATCCTGATGTGGCCCTCAATAAAATTGAGTTTGACACCCCTTACTAAGCTATCCAGCAGTTTCATTTGTAATCATATTTGAATAGTTTGATTTCCTTATAACATTCATTGTTTTCAACCAACAAATGGAAAATTAGCAAATCAAATAGAAAACAGGGGAAATTGCTGATCTGATTGTACCTACAGTAATCTTCTATTTTGTTAATTAATATGTCTTGATATGCAAGCAGTAAGACATAGACATGTGTGCAAATATTTTACATTCTGTGTCCTGCCTTTTCTATTCTTGATTTGTTATTAAGACATAATTAATACAAAAATATGCAAATAAAGAGCAGTTAATAGCACATTCAACTTGTGATTTGAAAACAAAAGTTTCTCCCCAATATTTTTTTTTAATTAGCAGAATAAAAAGAAAGAATTGGTACCATCAATGCCTGTTGCAAAAGCTGGCACTGCTATTTCTAACCCATGTGTTGTTTCACTATCAAAGCTAGTGAAAAGCAATCATTATCACAATCACTGTCATAGCTTCAATCACAACTGTGACTGTCAGCATGAATCTGCCCTATCTTAAATTAAGGTTGTTTGAAAGTGTTTTAAAATCTTAGCTCAGCATGTAGTATCTGTGGTATGCCTTTTGGTTATAAGTGTACCTCATATTGTATTTGTACCTTACACAATTTTGTTAAAATTTCTAGTTGCATTGTAATGTACTACTGCATTTCTTAAATAAAGTCCAGACCTAGGCAAGGACTCCATTTTGACCTGTTATCCCATAGCTCTGCTTGTTGCTCACTGCTCTTAATATCTTAAGCAGGGGTCATAAGGAAAAAAAGCAGTAGTAGTTTAAACCCTGCAAACAAAAGTGCGTATAGTCAAGGCTATGGTTTTCCCAGGTTTTTTTTTTGGTTTTTTTTTGTTTTTTTAATCCCATTTATATCCCGCCCTTCTCCGGAGACTCAGGGCGGCTTACAATTAAGCACAAG
>JANHFM010005783.1:157585-176199 GCA_032468115.1 Grayia smithii | reverse complement strand
CCAGTCTACCCACAATCCTGTCCACTTCATCCCAAGAAACAGGGTCAAACTCAACCCAGATGTTATCAACAAGACCTATACTGGCCTCTTCCCCAGATTCTGCAGGGTCGGAGTCTATGTCACTCTGGATCCGGGAGATTTGGTCCTGAAGGAACTGGACAAAGTGCTCAGCTCTACCCTGTAGAGCTACCTGGACTTTTTACTCTCCTGCCTGGACTTTATATATATATATTGTATTTTTATACAGTTTTGTGCTTTTTATTTATAAGCCACCCAGAAAAACTCTGAAAGTGGAATCTAAATTTGATAATTAACAAATATAAATAAATAACATCCAGCAGGGTAGAGTGCCAAACATATATGTAAGAAGCCATTATGATGCACATTCCCTTTTTCTGTTGATTGTCTTAATTCAAAATTTTAGAGTGTAGTTCTTGAAATCTGTTTTATTCTTCTCTGTAAACCATGCTCACAAACTGATTAGAATGAGATGGCTATCTTGTCAGACTGACCTTGAAAGCATGTATAATCTAGGCAGACACAAAAATGTTAAAATATGACATATAATTTATTTTTATTACTGTGAGATACTATTTTGAATAGAGAAACATTTTCTAGGTGAAATTGGCTGCTGTAAAGCCAAGTGGAAAAATCACTGGTATTTTAAGGGCAAAGTGGCGATAAAAATTCTGTAAAACACAAGCTTGCTGACTGCATTATATCAGCGAAAGCTGGAAACTCAGAAGGATAAGTATAAATCTTTTCTACTAAGAAACTTTTATCCAATTTTCTAAATACTTTGATGTAATTTATTCTAAAAAGAGGAATAGTGGTTCTGCATTCTTAATGTGTCTTTTGGGAAGAAAAATAATTCTTTCAGATCGGTAATAGTGTCAGGAGTTAGTTATGAAAATCTAGGCTTCTGCAGTGATAGTGGGACAAATGAAGAGCATGTTCCTACTTCATCAGGCAAATACTGCAACTTGCATACTTACATCAGTTGTCAGCTACAAGTAAATTTAAGCTTGCCATCTTGTCCACATATCATTTCATCATCATAATGGTTTGTTGTGGATACCTTACATGAAACAAAATATTTTTTCCAAGTGAATTGGGATACTTTGGTTCAACTTAAAATGGCTAAAAGCAGCTACACTAGGTTTCAGAGAGTTTAAATTGCACCTTAGTTAATGTTATAGCCCCATTTCTAACAGTGGCTTGTGTGTTGAAATGTAGGCAGAAATTTCCTGGATTCAAATGGGATGAACACACTGAGAAGGTGAAAGCTGAAAGTCTTTATTAAGCATAGTTTAATAGAATAACTTTAATTACAAAATATAATGTAGATAGGAAGTATCTACTACAGGCAAGGCAATAAAATAAAGCATGGCAACAGAAGAGTGTAAACATAAGATGAAATTTCATATTCCTTTGGTAGATGGCAGTCCCTTTTCATCAAAACCTGGTTTATAAGAAGTTTCCTCAATAAACTTACCATGAGACTCACCTCATGTAAGTTTCTGAAAGCTTATATAATATCCTACTGCAATTATTTATTCCTCTAAGGATACATATTTATTGTTTATGCAGGGGAAACTATGGTAGCACAGTGATTAGAATGTAGTATTGTAGTATCTGCCCACTGTCAGGTATTCAGTCCTGACTGATTAAGGTTGACTCAGTCTTCCATCTTTCTGATGTCAATAAAATGAGGACCCAGATTGTTGGAGGCAATATGCTTGCATTGTAAACTGCTTAGAGAGTGCTGTAAAGCACTATGGGGCAGTATATATTGCTATTGTTTACCTTCCTCCTTTGATAACTTTTTATAGTTATCAAAAGTTTTCATATAACATAGTATTAACTCCTACATGATAGCAATAGCATTGAGATTTACATACCGCTTCACAGTGCTTTACAGCTCTCTCTAAGCAGTTTTACAGAGTCAGCATATTGTCCCCAACAATCTGGGTCTTTGTTTTACCAATTTTGGAAGGATGGAAGGCCAAGTCAATCTTGAGCCGGTCAGAATCGAACTGCCAAACTGCTGGCAATAGGCAGTCAGCAGAATTAGCCTGCAATATTGCGTTCTAATACTGTGTTACCATGGCATGATACTCTCCCTATTAGGTTATTGGCCCTCACAAAGCAGTTCTAAATGAAAGAAATAGGTTTTTTGAACTGAACTGCTTGAGAAATTGAAGGGGAGGTGGGACTGCTCAACCTTGTAGGCACAAGCATCTCTACAGAAAAAAATTGAATAAACCACCTAAATCTCCTTGCCATTTACTATCATCTATAGATAAATGTTGTTCTTGTTAGGTTAACATTCAGAAATTCTCAAGCTATAAAAACAAATGAAAAAAATACCTCAAAGATTATATACAAAAATCGTATACAAAACCGAACTGTCCTGTGTCTAAATGTCCCTTCCTCTCTCCAGGTAATTCTGATCCTGACCATGTGAAAGCTACCAGATGTTGTAATGATTATCTGGATTTTTGCAACCCAGATTCCTAAGCTCTACTGGGAGCTCTGGGCAAAATCAGAATTGCTGTGGGAGAAGGTATTTTGTATTAGTTCCGTAGCTTTATTCTAGGCTGACTGAGGAATTCTGGGAGTTGACGTCCACACATGTTGGGGTTGAGAAACACAGTTGTAAGGCAATCAGGTGAACTTTTCATTGCTTTTCTTTGTTCTCTCCCCACTCCATGAACAATAATGTTCATAGAAGTGACAGCTTTTTGACTTGTCTGTTTTCCCTTGTTCATAGCAAATAAAACAACACAGATTATCCGGAACATTGTGCCCTTTATTTCAGACTATACACAATTTGCTCCCCTGTTCCCACTTCAGCAAAATACCTCCATCCCTTGCTGTTTCTTCTTTAAGCTCACCCACTTACGAATTACAAATCCACGAAGCTTCCTCACACCTGCTGTGAACTGAATCTCAGAGCCCCTTATGAATTTAAGCCAAAATGTCTGAAGAAATCCTGCACATTGTTTGATAATAACAATACTAATAAAAACATGGCTTTATTATAGCTACTTATAATCTGTAACATTAGGCATAGTCTGAATCCCTGCAATTTTCAACAAGGCATATGATGGGAACTCAACGCTAAGTGCTTCACTGCCCACTGTGAAGGCCTCTTAAGGCCTCCCTTGGAAACTAATCCTTTGGCCTTCCCATTTTACACATATCCTTTTCTGAAGAATCAAAAAGCTCTGAATCACCATGCAAGGTACTTATATGTGAGAAAGCTCATAGGTGTTTCCCATCACATATATTATTATTTAGGAATTGTGGCATGCAATCAATATCAATTCTCTGCAGTGCTCCACAGTATTATTTCTCCCGTAAATGGAGTCACAAAACTTGACCGTGTGATCTATTCAAATATATGCTTCATGTACCTGACCACATACTTACAGAGGCCACCTCAAGTAGCCAAAACATAGTTGTTTTGCAGGTTAGCAATGTCCTGATTAAATAGCTGGGCAGTATTTGGGGGGAAAAAGATTGTTATGATACTTTTACTACATTTTGCCTTGCTAACTGCAGACAGAAGTGATTAGAAGAGATGGATTCTGTAAAAAGCCCTGATATGCATCTTCCAGTGTTTGCAGTGAAAACATGAGAGAGATACTCTGTCATTTCAGTTTGTCTGTAGAATACTAGTCCTTGTAGACCCAAGAGCTTTTGACCATCTAAAGAAGCTGAATAATTAGAGCTTTTTTAAAAACTGCTACTCAGATACAAAAGCATTATTATTTGGCAAGCCTGTGTGAAACCCTAAGAAAATGGAGAAAATGAAGTCAATGATACATCAAGTAATGGACAGGGGTGTCATATGTTTGGGTCCATTGTGTCCCACAAACATAGGACTTGCATATGTATATACTGCTATCATTCGGCATTTTCTAAATTTATTTATTTCTAAATTTATGTTGCCTAAAGTATACTCAGTCCAATTGTATGAAAGTTACTATGCTGGAATAATAGTATTTGGATTTTCAGTAACAATATAAAAAAGTGACATTACACAAATAAGTGATAGGAAAACATGTACTGAACATGATGAAAGAAAATCAGTTTCCAAAAAAGAAGCCTTAAAATATGTAATATTACAGAGTTGAATTTCATATTCCGTGCCAAATGTAGCTACTACACAGCTGCAGTTAATACAGTTCTGAAAATATTTATGTTGCCTACATGCGCCGATATCCATCATCCAAGTTCTGTTCAGAATAGATTTGGAGAAGCAAAGTATTCTATTTTTTAACCCAGTTTTAATTTCAGTCCAATCTCCAGTGATTTCATTTCAAATGCAATATGTTGTAAAGATTTCTTTTTCCCAATCCCTTGGATTGAAGTCTGTATGACTACTTAGATATTTCCCTGTTTTCCTTACAGTTATCTATTTTTTTCTGCATATTGATACTTGGAAGAAAGAGAATGGAATTGGGGGACGGAGAGGGAGAGAATCCTGGAAAGTCAATGTTACCACCATTTTTTTTACCATGGGTCCATCTCTGTTGGCTTTAGCTCAGTCCATGAGGCTGAGCTATCTGTTGAATCCCTCAACAGATTCCCCTACGGAAAAATCAGGAGAATTGTTCCATACAACAGGATGAGGATGATGGTGATGATGATGGATTGATTTATTGATTATGATGCCATTACCCAACTTTGGGTAGTTTACACATTATTACACATTAAACCATGAAAAGAAGATATTAAAAAGAACAAGAAATAAAAAGGGTATATATGGCATAGAAACAAACCAAGTGAAAACAAAAGAAGGCAACCTACGTTAAAAAGATGTTGTAGTCAATGCCACCAAAGGACTGTGTGAAAGTCAGGTTCTCAGGCTTCTTTAAAACATCGCAAGATGTGAGTTACCATATTTGGATCTTGAAGGTAACCTCATTTTAGAAAGCTGGTTGCTACCAACCTCTCTGGAAGAAGGTATACTTCCAGAGTCCCAGTGAGTAGCCTTGCTTATTTGAAATTTGCCATCCCTGTCTGATCAAATTAAATACAATGGTAACAGGTGATCCTCCAAGCAAGCAGCCTGCATATATATATATATATATATATATATAGAGAGAGAGAGAGAGAGAGAGAGAGATTTATAGATAAGAATCAGAATTCTGAATTGCACCTGGAAGCAAATTGGCATCTAGTACAGCTAAAGAGGTAGAAGTGTTACATGGGTATACCAGGACAAGGCAGTCATTGCCTGCTCTGAAGTCCCAGTTAAAGCAAATTTCAGTAGTCAGGCCATGAGGTGAACACGGTATGAATATCTGAAGAGCCCTGAAATCTAAGAAAGGGTGCACCTGGCACACCAGATAAAGCCAAGGCTTTCCTGAACACAGCTGCCACTTGCTCATTGAGTTCAGAAAGAGCCCCAGATTACGCACCAACTTTCTAGGGGGGAAATTCAACAGCCTCTCATGGCTAGGGCAGAATAGAAAGATAATTGGATATTATAGAGACACTATTATGCAGTCAGAATACATCTATTATCATCCCCGTTGCAATTTTCTTATGTTGCTAGCAAAGAAGTCAAGATTTTCCTACTTCAGTGGAGCTTTGGGGTTTGAGTAATGATGATATAATTATGGTTTTAAATGTTTTAAATATCATTTTTATTTTAACCTTCTGGAGGACTCTGGAGTGGAAAAGCAAGATAAAAATTGAAATACTAAATTCCATATAAACAAATATATGAGAAACTGTTGACATCTATGCAGGCTTTCAATGAGCTGATCTGTTTAATTAATGCTAAATGTTTTAATCAAAATAAAGATCTAGTGAACACTGTTATTAGGGTTTTGAAGCATTTCATAGTCAGTCTTCAAAAAGCAGACAGGAACAGAAAAATAGCCTTTCAGCATCTTAAATCAGTCATGATTATTTTGAGGACTGTGTAGCTTCAGAAGTATTTCATGATTCCCCAAAAGTATGAGGTTGCTTTAAAGTATTATAGTCTGGTATTACATTTGACTCCTGTTTATTCTGAAGCACTTATTAGAGAACAGATTTGAAGCACTGCCGAGTATTGGAAGATCTTAAATCATAATATAGTTAATATACTCTTTTTAATATAATTTTATCTAATATTCTTAAAAAGGAGAATAAAAACTAATATAGTAATATAAAATAAGAAAAAGTTGAAAGAAGGAGAAAGTATGAGAGAGAAGAAAGAAAGAAAGATAAATAAAATAAAAGGGCAAGAAAGAAAAAAAATAGAAAAGAAAGAAACATGATAGAAAGAAGTAGCTTCCAAGCTTCTTTACAACAGTTATAAGTACAATATAAATTACCCGTATTTTTCAGAGTATAAGACGCACTGGAATATAAGATGCACCTTAGTTTTTGGGGAGGAAAATAAGAAAAAAGCTGATTGGGGATGGATCGGCCTCCCAGAATATCCCCAATCAGCTGTTCCCAGAGGTGAATTTTAGCAACAGGTTTGTTGGTTGTGAGCTCTATGCCTTGCTTTTTTTTTTTTCAGCCTCTGAAACCTCTGTTTCAGAGCCTTTTTTTTTCTACTTCTGAAACCCTGTTTCAGAAAAAACTTTTTCTGCCTTTGAAAGCCTCCGAAACAGAGCTTCAGAAAAAAAGTCTCTGAGGCATTTTTTTTGAAGCTCTGTTTAGAAGCTTTTTTTTCTGAAGCTTCTTTCAGAGGCTTTTTTTCCTGAAGCTTCTTTCGGAGGCTTTTTTTCTGAAGCTTCTTTCGGAGGCTTTTTTTCTGAAGCTTCTTTCGGAGCTTTTTTCAACTTCTGCAATCTCCGTTTAAGAGGCTGGGTGGGGCTACATTCAGAGTATAAGACGCACCCTGATTTTCACCCTCTTTTTTGGGGAAAAAGGTGTGTCTTATACTCCAAAAAATACGGTACTTCTTACTCTGTGGTTAAAATCTATATAATCTCTATACTCTATAATCTCTTTTCTCTGGTCATCAAATCATAAGCATTTTTTTCTGCTTTATGCAAAAAAGTTTATAATGGGTTTCCAATCAGCAAAAAACATAGAAGTTGTGTTTTATCTGAGCCAAAATGTTAATTTAACCATCTCGGCAACTTCCATCATCTTTACCATTCATTCCTCTATTGTGGGTAACGTTGAATTATTTCATATCTGTGCATGCAATAATCTTGCTGCAGTTATCATGTACAAGAACAAAGTTGCATAACTTTTTTCTAACTATTTGTCCATCAATCCCAAAAGAAAAATCTCTGGTCTCAATTTGTGTGTTAATTTTTAAAGTTCCTCTGAAACAACGTTTCTATTTGAACCTGAAATTTTCTAGCTTTTTACATATCCTCCAAACAGAATAAAATGTCCCTTAGTGTTGTTCATATTTCCAACATAAATGTGAAGTCCCCTTATATATTTTAGATATTTTTGGCTTAGTGTGATGGTAGAATGTGGTTTAAAAGCATCAGGGTTTGGCTTGACGTGGGAGCCTGTCTTCAAACACTTTATTATGTTCCAGTGTTGACAGCTTTTCAGCATACAAAAATAGGAATCATGTAAATTAGTGAGCTCCTTTATTCCTTGGTTTTTCATTAGACCACTTACAAGAAGCCTGAGAAATAAATGCATCCATAGTGGCTGAGGCTGTATTATGCTTGCTGATATTATGATGGGCAATTAATTCTGACATGGCAGTTTGGCAGGCTACCTAATGCTCAGCGCTTTACTACTCAGGAGGTTACTACTTGGCAATTTCCATGACATTTATACAAATTAATCAAATTCTTACCTTCATTTTATTGCACAAGGGTTTTCTTTCTTCCTAGCAATAAATAAAAATTCAGATGCAAAAACATAATACCCCTTAGAGCTCCTACAAATGTTGGTAGAAGCTCTATTAGCCTATGTTGTAGCCTACTTTTCCATTTCAGGGTATTTTAAGAATGAACTTAAGGTCTCCAGAGGAGAAATAACTAGGGAATCAAACAGAGATTTTTCTAGGAACAAAATGGCATTATTCTGCAATGTTACAGTCTGGGAAAATTGATACAAGGGTTTATTTTGTCTATGTGTGTGTGTGTGTGAAAGAGAGAGAGAGAGAGACAGACAGACAGACAGACAGACACAAAGACAGAGGGAGACAGAGATGGAAGTGTGGTAAGGTGTAGTAGAAATAGTGAGAAAGATAGAGCAACAGCTCCTGGAAATCAGAATAGTTACTATTGTCCAAGATCAAGTATGACCTGCGCTCAAGGGCTGTACTTCTAATTTTGAGAGGATAAAGATAGATAGTGAGAAATAATAAAAGTGAATAAGGTCTTATGCTAGGGGTAAGATTTTCATTTTTTTTTAATGATTAACTTTATACAGGTACTCTTCAACTTACAACAGCTCATTTAATGATTTTTCAAAGTTATAAGGCTCTGGAAAAAAGTGTATTAAGACTGTTTTTCCCACTTAAGACCATTGCAGCATCCCCATGGTCAAATGATCACATTTAGACACTTGGCAACTGACTCATAGTTATGCCTGCGCTGTTTCCTGGGGTCATCTGATCACCTTTTGCGACCTTCTGACAAGCAAAGTCAAGGGGAAAGTCAGATTCACTTAACAACTGTGTTACTAACTTGACAATTGCAGTGATTGGATTAAAAAATAGTAGAATTAGGGTGTCAGTGACAAATATTTTAAGAGAAGTGAGAAAAAAGAGATTCTACAACTCTTAAGCATTTTTCTTATCTTATGATAAATGTAGCATGTTATAACTAACTGTAAAAACAGATTACCCCAATAAGAATCATGCAGTTTTGTTTTATGACTTAATAATTGTTTATTTGAAGATAACATGTGCTTCTTAAAAGCAGCAGTAAGTATTTATAAAACTAGCATTTTGTCAAAAGCTATTGAACATCTCTAAAACAAGCAGTGATATTTTATTGTTATAGTTATTGTTCTCCAGGAGCAGTTTGCACACCATTTCTGTAGTAAAGAAAAGTTGCATTTCAGTTAAATAGTCCATTTGTTTTCACTACTTTATTACAATCCTCTCCTTTATGAAAATATGATGCAAAACTGATAGACTAGCAGATAGGTAGCAGATAATCTTCCACCCAGGGTCCAACATGGAAACTACTTCCTACGAAATTTTAACTTTTCACCATACAGATCTAATGGTGCTGATAAATGGATGCCCATCATTCTGTTCCCTTTAGGGTAAAAAACATTATGCAGTGAACTTACAAGGAAACAGAAATACTACTCTAAAGATGCTAAAGAAATAAAGTAAGAAAGATAAAAAGAAATAAAGTCAAAAGTAATTTATACTACACCATTCACTTTATCTCTCCATACTTTTCTATCCTTGCAAACCATGCTTACTCTGATTCTAGTAACACTTTTCCTTAAATTCTGGTTTTTCATTTTTCACGTTCTTTGTCTTTTTTCTTTCTTTCAGTCTATTCATTTTTTCTTTACTGTGTAAATTTCTTTTGCAATTCTATCCTCATTCATTTTCTCTATGGAACTAAATCACCATAGCATACGTATTGCAGACTGTTCATTCACTTCTGTATTTCATCCACATTCAATGAGCACTTAGTCATTTTTTATCTATCTCTTTATTTTTGTTAACCACTATGATTGCATAGCACATTCCGCTGGGTTCAATTTGAGTTTTTTTTGTCCTGAATCCTCACTTCCGTATAATGGACTGAAGTACTCACTTATGCATACTCATTTTTGTTTCCTTTAACAAACCATTTCTCACAACAGGATACATATTACCCAACATCTTTCTGCTACCATAGTATTTACACTTCTTAATATTTTTTCACCCATTTCCCAATCTTAATTAAAATTTTGCCAAAGTTTACAAATTTTTTATTATTATTATTGAGTCTGTGCCATTGATTGCAATTGTTTAGTGTTTCCTCTGTCAACTTTTTGGTTTGATATCTACTACTATAAACTACTATAAACTACTAGGAAGTTTCAGATATCTATTCTATACAATATTCATTGCACAGGTAGTCCTCGACCTACAATCACAATTGAGCCCAAAATTTCGGTGGTTAAGTGAGACATTAGTTAAGTGAGTTTTGCCCCATTTTACAACCTTTCTTGCCACAGTTGTTGAGGGAATCACTATAATTGATAAGTTAGTAACATGGTTGTTAAGTGAATCTGGCTTCTCCATTTGACTTTGCTGGTCAGAAGATCACAAAAGGGGAATACATGATCCTGGGACACAGCAATGTTCATAAATATGAACCAGTTGCCAAGCATCTGAATTTTGATCACATGAACATGGGGATGCTTCAAAGCATTTATAACTCTGAAAAATGGTCATAAGTCACTTTTTTCAGGGCTGTTATAACTTTGAACAGTCACTAAATTAACTGTTGTAAGTTGAGGACTACCTGTATCATATAAGCTAACATTTGCCCAATATATCATTGTGGTTCTCAGCTACCCACATGGCGTCATCTGTATGTAAAAGAATACAAAAAAATATGCCAACTGTAGGAAAAGGAGTGGCAGAAACTGAGAGTAGGGTCAAAAGGAGAATCAGCCTAGAATTTTTATGTAGCCACAAACAGACTAAGTCCAACACCTGTTGAATTCCATTAACCCTTATCCAGTGTCGAAATAGTGGTAGCCATTAGCTATGTAGATTCTTGTGTGTAAGTTTAATTGGAACTTCACATGTGGTCCTGGTCTTTCACACCTGACACAACCAGCTAGGGCCTGATGGGGTGTCCCATTTGGAGGTGTTTAGTAAATTAGTAGAAGATCCCACCTGCACCCCATTTACCCTTTGGTCTCTTTTCATCGATCATAGTTCTTGGTTAATTTTAATGTTTTAATTCTTAATGTTGAATGTTTTAATGTTCTTATAATTTTATATTGTTGGAAGCCACCCAGAGTCACTTGACATTGAAAGGAGTGGCATATAAATGTTATCAATAAGTAAATATTGCCATCCCTAGTCAATGTGTTTCTAGTGTCACCACAAGAATTCATTATATATTCAACCTATCCATAAATTAGAAACTCATGACATAATTCAATGCATATTTTACTTCCATCATGTACTCTTCTTATCATATTTAGCAGTCAACTCTCAACTCCATGTGTACTCCAAAAATTCCTTAATTCAAGCTCAGAATTAAACATATTTTGTTACACAATTTGTCTAAATCCAGGATGTCAAACTCACAGCCCATGGGTTGGATGGTCATGCACTGGCCATACCACCCCCATTTTAGCAAAGGGGAAAAAAGTCACGATACATCACATGATGACAACATTACGCCACGAGTTTGACACCCCTGGTCTAAATCAATAAATGTCCAAAAATGTGAAAAAATATTTTTTCACATGTGTATATTTCTCAGACACTTGCTGAAAGCAAATATCTGTTCTCTACATCCTCTGTACAATGTAAAATATTTTTGCGTTTCCTAAGAGTCCATCAACTCTTATATGCTTTTAGTTAGAATCCTGCTGGCTACCTTCCTGGAGCCCCATAACAAACTGACTTCTGGATCTTATCTAATTCGTTGAATAAGGAAATATTAATGCCATTTTTCCAGTCAGCAGGCACTGATGCAATCTTAACTGTCTTAAATAAACTGTCTTAATAAATCAGTCTAATATATTTTGATATTTTTCAGGTTACATCATATATATCTGCAGTCTTTTTTCACTATGCTCCTATTTATGATTTACTTTTTATATATTTTTTTTTCCTGGATGCATTTATTACATGCGCAAGTTTACTAAATCGTGAACAAAACTATTTCAAAGATGGAGAAATAAGTATATGGAAAGAAGTTCATTAGATGCCATAATCCAACTTTCAATAACAGTGTATTATTATTACAATATTTCCAGTAATAATTTTATATGCAAAAACATTGTCAGTTCATTCAAGTGATACAGGATTTTGAGAGTAGGTTATTTTTCTCCTTTAATCATTATTTTATTGGCATTGGAAAAAATAAAAATTAATTCAAATAGGAACATATTTAGCTAGGTAGAAAATGAATTAAGCTGGCATACTTTGCACAACATAACAAAATGTTTAATTTACCAAGGAAATTAAGTGCATTAGGTCTTCCAGTACTTTTCTTTATTTCTCAAGGTAAATAAGCATAATTTTTAAATAAGTTTTGTAACATTTCCATGCAGACCAAATTTAATTTTTTTAAAACACTTTGGATATTTGAAAATTCAGTTTATGAAAGATGTTAATAAAACATCTACACACATACAAAAATATAATCAAAGCCTCTGCTTTTGACAGTTGTATTTGTCACTTCTGATTATCTAATGATATTTGTAAAAGAATAAAATTTGACTCTGGTTGAAATACAGGAATCTCATATGTTTTCATATTGTTGGTGGTAGTTCTTTTTGCATTTTTGCCTATTTATGATTTGGCAAGTCAAGAACAGACCATGTAAAGTAGGGCATTATCACTACTGTGTGCACTTGCAAAGTCCAAGTTTTATCAGAACATTTCATGGTTTGCTTCACTAAGAAACAAAGAAATTAAAATAGCAACAACAATACTGCTGTAACATCATATTTTGTGACCTTGTACTGAGGCAATGGTCACTACCTTCCAGTCTAAGCATTTCTTAATATGCTGTTAAATCAGGTCTACTAATTCTAGCATGGCTGAACGGATTTGCTTTCCCAACAGCTTTCATTCTTGCAAAAACCTGAGGATGATCTGTCTGTGCAACTCACATTGCCTCAGTTTTTAAAATAGGAATTTCTTTTTAGTAATCCTTAAAAATTATATGAACTATTAGGACATATAATTCAATAATTATTGAGGAAGGCCACAGATTGCCCACAGTGCATGAAATAACATCTTTTTAAATATAGTCGTAAGATTCATAATTGGGTATACTTGACTCAATTGAGAATTTTTTACTAAATAGCTATTGTTTCAAAGTACTAACCCAAATTAATTATATAGGATCTGTGCAGCTGTGTATTGGCATAGGTATTCTTTATTTACCTGCTCTAAATATTACTACAGTGTTACATTCAGTTCAGCAAAGAGAGATGCTGAATGTTAGAATATATTATGTGCAAGTTCTAGTCAGTCAGTACTGTTTACAATTTTCACTTTAGCATCTGTCAGGCTAAAGAGAAATTGGCCTCTGGTTCTTTGAAGGATTCAAATTTCACCATTCATAAAAGAAATTTGCCTTTTGGACCTTTTATGCTTTTTGGACTTTAATTCTTAAACATTGTAAAAATAGCTTTCTCAATCTTTTTAGATGATTTGAATAATAGGACGCAGGTTTCAAAATGTAGTGACATGAATACAATTGGCCTTGGGCTTTTACAGAATGCTTTCTACCCTCACAACTCAGCAGCACAATGCAAAGTTCATGAAAATGGTACCTACTCACATTAATGTAGCGTTTGCTTTGATGATGAGAGGTGTCATCATTGATAAAAGGACAAAGCTGGCCTAGATAAATATCACCACCATGGTATGATTAAACCAGTGAAAGGTGGCAGTATTTTTCAGAGAAAAGGTACAAAGTTCAAAAAGGTTTGAAACATTATTCTGAGATCTGATGTGAATATATATCAGAGGCATTATAGGCATTTAATTAAAAGTAAGTTTGATTTTAATATATAGGTGTAGACATAGGTGTAGATAGAATATAGAGAAACATAGGGAATATTTATAAGCAAGTTGTTAGGAATTGGCAATAAAGATTGCCTGATTCCAAGAGATGTACCTGTTCACTGGTTCTCAATGTTTTAGTTTCCTCATAGCAGCCCTGATTTAAACATATTTGGATAAATGGGTCACCTGTCAGGCTTAAGAAATCAGGAAGCAAGGTGGCTCAAACAATTCCAGGTTTATTGCATGCTACAAGAATCTGAACTACTAAGGTCAAAGCAAATTGAAGGCAAATAAGAATCAACAGAATTCAAGGTTGCCTGGACTTAGATCATGTGTGGACATGAAGGGACTCAAGACAGATAACATGCTTGACTCCTCCCTCAGGTTCATCCTGGTCATCTCCTACTTCATCCATGTGACTTACCTGATTTTATGACCTTTTCTGGAGCAGTCTTTAAGCAAATATCATGACCATTAGATGAACCAATGCTTTGCTATGGATCTGGTTTTGCCAACAATCAGAAGTAAATACTGACTTTCAGCAAAATCATTACAAAACACAGTCAGGTGACCACAGTTCAGAGGTGGCTGCTGCTGGTTCGGACCAGTACAACCATACCAGTAGTTCTGTCCACCGGTTGGCCCGCTCACCCGCCTTGGTGCTATCCTGTCCAATATATCTCATTCTCGCTTGCCCCATCCACACAGCCCAGCTGATTTCCACACCTAACCCACTCTACTCATCACAGCTGCCCAAGAAGGTGTCCTGGAAGCCGCGCGCATGAAATTGCCATGTGTTTGAAGCCACGCGCAAGCGCGGAAGGCACATAAACTCACATTTTCAGTTCTGCACTAAGCAAACCAGTTATTAAATTATGTGAAGCCCACCTCTGCTACAGCTATAAATGCAACCTAGTTGTTGAGCACCCAAAGTATGGTCACATGACCACTAAAGAGCCAATCATCGGAACTTTAAATCCAGGTCGTAACTTCTCCCAGTGAGGTACTTATAACTTTGAATAGTCACTAAGTGACTTGCCATAAGTCAAGGACCACCTGTTTTTTTCTTCACTGAATATTATAGAAAAAATTGGACTTAACTCAAAATGTGTGTGACAAGAGATAATTCTGTTGGCCATTAATGTTTCTCTCCAGGGGTATAAAAATCATGTCTCCTTAACCAGATTTATCCTCTGCTTATCACCTATAACATTTCTAATTTTGTCACCGGTTTCTATGTAAATTGTTCTGTTCCATCCTCCCATTTTAACATTTGCTTTTCCACTGTTACATTAGTCTGAGATGAGAGTTTATGTCAGCAAGAGCCAGTGAAAAAACTGGATTTGCTTTCCCAACAGTATGTTTCTTCTTTTGCATATTGTTTTGTATGTTTAAGCGATAGAACAGGACTTGTTTGATTATCAAGTTTGTCAAAACCTGACAAATTTTCATGGGAGAAAATTTCATTAAATACAAATCCACATAAGTATGCCTAAGACTGAACAAAGCTGCATACGAACTCAAGACTATCTTTCACTTGCTGAGTTTCTTTTTCTAAACTAACCCACTAACTCAAACACTGTAACTTTTCTTCACTGGGGAGCTGCTTCAGTCCTTTGATCATTTCTATTGATCTTCCTATAACTTAACCGACTCTCCCATTTGAAAGAAATGTGAAAGCAGGGATCACAAGGAATCCACATCTCTAAGAAGTTTGAAAGTCTGAAGCTGCTCTCATCCTAACTCAAGTGATAGTTGTATTTATTGAACATTATCACCTGAGGTGAAAGCCTGATTTAAAGAATGCCAGAGCAGATTTGAGGTAGCTGACAACTATTGTGAAGCTCAAAAGCTTGTACAAGTCCTTACCCTGCCCAAAAGAGAGAGTAAGAAAGAGAAGTAACCTTATAATTTAAAAAAAAGGGCTGTCAGTGGATCTTTCTTATATTTTCTGGGAATGACACACCAGAGCTGTGCTCTGTACTTTTGATGGCTGACAGTGTATTTACTTTTTTTAGCTAAAAAAACCCAACAGCTATAAGTACTATCATGAATTGTATGTCTTTCATTTTAAAAAGGGAAAGAATGGTAATGCATGCTGAAGTGCAATATCACACCACAGTTTTCCTTCCACAGTAATAAATGATAAACACATCGCTGTATCTATGAATGTTAAAATAGAACTTTATAAGTCTGCACTTCCATCCATACATTAGAATTACCTCTGTAGCCAGACCACTTAGAAAAACCCCATCTTGGTCCGATTTCCATAGGATGCCAAAACCTTTACAGACGTCATCTTATTTATGAAAGTGTAAGTCAAGTGCAGACATTTAACTGAAGTGTTTAACATACACTCTTAATAAAAAGCCATTAGTGTATTGCTAACGTTCTCCACATAAATAAATTTTTATTCTGCTTTTAAACTGTCTTATTCTTTGCCCATAATATTCAGTGTGCATTTACAATCATTGACTGGAAATAAATCATGTTTATTTCATTCCCGTGACCTTTTATTGTAGTATGTTCCAATTGGTGACTTTAGCTGAATAAGAGATTTTAGCATTAATCCAGTTCATTTCCCATTCCCCAAATTGCTATTCAGCTCCTGGAGCATATAGAACTGCCACACACTTTCCTCTAAAATCAATGGCAACCTGAAATGCTGTTTGTCGTGTTCCTCCTCTGTATTAATAAGATTGTATCTATTTGTTCTAATAAATTAATCGGTGCTCAAACCATCCGATTCTCTTGGGCCTCAAAGTGGCCTTCGTTGTTACTTTTATCAATGCCAGTTTGATCAACTTTGTATCAAACTTTAAGAGAGTAATTGCGGAGTACAATATTATATTACACAGCACCTTGTAGATTAAAGGTGCAACATAAATGATTTATAAGTGTGTTCCACACTGCTGTAATTGTCTTCCTTTTAGGCAATTTCTTTACTTGTCCTGTGGGACAAAAAGGCTGAGTGGTGAAGCACATGCCCTGAATTTCTTGGGAACTTGATTTTAACCTTTTTGCTATTTAATGTGGAGTTGGAATTGCTTAATGCTGTGGGTGCCCAATTTTTTTGAGTCAGTGACTGTAAGAACCAGGGGTGAAATGCTACCGGATCGCGCGATCCGGTAGCGATCGCTGGCTGGCCACGCCCACAAACCTCTGCACCCGAGGCACCCACTCACATTGCCGCCGTTCCCGCCCTGCACAGAGGTAGCGCGCATGCTCCTCTGGCCAGGAAAGCCTTCCGGAGGCCCAGCCTGCCAGCCGGCGCGCCCACCCTGCCTCCGTACCCGAACCGGGCCGAACGCCATCGCCGCTGCCCTCCTCCTCGCACGTGCACAGAAGCGCCAGGCCTGGCCGGGTCAGTTCTGCAGCTCGGCGGGGAAGCAGGTAAGAGGCGCTTCCTCTGGGGAGGGGGTGGCATGCGGGAGCTGGCCCATGCAGGGGAAGTGCCTGGGAAGGCTGCAGGAACTCCCGGGCGGCCCCGCTGGCCTTCTGGCTGTGCCGGGACTTTCCTGCTCGCCCGGCTCAGTCCTGCTGTTCGGCGGGGAGGGAAGCGCTTCCACCGGGGAGGGGGTGGCATGCGCCAGCCGGCCCGTGCAGGGGAAGTGGCCGGGCAGGCTGGAGAAGCTCCCGGGCGGCCCCGGGACTTTCCTGCTCGCCCGGCTCAATCCTGCTGCTCGGCAGGGAAAGAGCCCGGGAAATGCCCGGCTCTCGCATGCCACCCCCTTCCCGGTGGAAGTGCCTCCCTCCCTGCTGAACAGCAGGACTGAGTGGGCGAGCAGGAAAGTCCCAGGGCCGCCCGGGAGCTTCTCCAGCCTGGGTTTTTCTGGGTATTTACGGTGATAGTCTTTCAGGAATTTGGGGGCTCTCAGGTCACGTTCAGCAATCCACTTGGACTGAGAGGAGGGGAAATGCTTCCATGCCACTAAGTACTGGGTTTTCCCTTTATGTTTACGGGAGTCGAGTATCTCTTTCACCTTGAAATGTTGCTCTCCCTCGATTAGGAGGGGGACTGGAGGAAGTGGAGGGTTAGGAGGGTGGACACGTGGTTTCAGGTTTTAGTAGGCTCACATGGAAAATGGGATGGATCCATCGTAATGTCTTTGGTAACTCTAATTCGACTGTGACCGGGTTGATAATGCGTACAATGGGGAAAGGACCTACATATTTAGGGCCGAGTTTTTTCGACTTTTGCATAGTCCGTAAGTATTTGGTGGAGAGGAAAACCTTGTCTCCTACCCGGTACAGTTTTTGTTCGGCCCGTTTCTTGTCTGCTTGCTTCTTATGCGCTTGGTGAGCTTCATCGAGTGCCTTGTGGGCGATTATCCAAGTGGATTGAAGCTGGGTAATCCAATTGTTCAGTGATGCCGTTTGAGGTACCACTGTGGGAAGTTTGGGGATAGGTGCGAAATCTTGCCCAAATACCAGCTTAAAAGGGATAAACCCTGTGCTACTTGTACTGAGTTGTTGTAACCTACTTCAGCAAAAGGAAGGAGATCGGTCCAGTCGTCTTCTTGGTAGTTAAGGTAGCAACGTAGGTATTGCTCAATAACTCCATTGGTTCTCTCACAGGCCCCATTGGTCTGAGGATGGTGGGTGGAGCTTAGCCCCTGGGCGGAGCCAATCAGCTTTAGGAACTCCCTCCAAAAAGTTGAGGTGAACTGCACCCCTCGGTCGGAGATTATGTGTTCTGGGATCCCGTACAGTCGGTAGACATGCTGTATGAATAATTTTGCCAGCGTCTTAGCTGAGGGGATTTTTGAGCATGGCACAAAATGTACCTGTTTTGAGAACAAGTCCGTAATAGTCCATATCACTGTGTTCCTGCAGCTTTCAGGTAGGTCAACAATAAAGTCCATAGATATTTCTTTCCAAGGGGCGTCTGGCCGAGCAACAGATTGCAGTAGACCGTGGGGTTTTCCTGGTGGCCGTTTGGCCACAGCACAGATAGGGC
>JANHFM010005783.1:140690-156830 GCA_032468115.1 Grayia smithii | reverse complement strand
AAAAGCCGATTTCTCCGATAACGGGACGGCGCGCTGACAGCTATCAGCTGTCTCCGGCGCGGCTCCACCCGGAAGTCTCCCTACTGGGAAATTTTAATGATTTTGATTAAGATTTGGAAGTTGAAAAAATATCCAATAAGAAAGCATGGCATTGTTTTCAAGAGAACAAATAGGCATATCAAAACACTTTCCTTCTCCAAGTTGAAATCTAACATTTTTAAAATAAGAAAAAAGCTAAAACATTTTCCCAATAGATCTGTCATATCTTTAACAAAATTAAGAATCCAGATTTATTGGATTATGCTTCCAATTATGCAATTATGAACATTTTATTAATGGAGAACAAATATATATTCAGGTAGTGAATATAAAATTGTTTCAAAATTGTCAAAAGGGCTTGATGTGTTCCAATACTCCAAGAAGGAACAGTACTCAGTCTTATCCACCTATAAGAGCAGTGGTGGCACAGTTGTTATAATGCAGTACTGCAGGCTACTTCTGACTGACTGCCAGCTGCCAGGAATTCAATTCTCACTGGCTTGACTCAGCCTTACATTCTTCTGAGGTCGGTAAAATGAGGATCCAGATTGTTGGGAGAGATATGCTGACTCTGTAAACCGCTTAGAGAGGGCTGTAAAGCAAGTACATGTCTACGTCCTATTACTATTGCTAGGTATAAACAACACGTGAGAATTTTTTCTGCATCAGTCTTCATGTGTTACTTCTCTTTTTTCACTGGTCTATAAATTCTGTTGAAACTTGCACCCTGTTTGTACATGCCAAGGCATTTAGCAAGTGGAAGAACTGGCAACTAACTTTTGCTGGCATATCCTAATGTGAGAATCGACTTAAGTACGATTTCAGCATGTTAATTCAAAGCACATCGAAGTACAAACTTACATTTCAAGAGACTGCTGGCTTTCTAATGGACAGCTATTTGAGCCCTAAAACATATACACTTCTGATCTTTTTCGAAATTTAAAAATAAAACAAAACAAAATGAATACCAATACATCCGTCAAATCGTGCAAGACACATACAAGTTCTCCTTCAGTGCTTTCATTTGCATCACACTTTTCTTTTCACTGACAAAAATTGCATCTTTGATGCAATTCCATTGGCTGATCTTCAGATTCATTATATGAAAATTACAAGGTTTGCTAAACATTACTTTATGACTATTCAAATTATGCCAGAAGATGATAGCTTGACAGAAGAGTGGGAAATGTTACTAATGTTATGGCTGACTTATAATTGAGATTGGAATCGGTAACCAAAAGAAGAATTCGTGCCTGAGCATAGGAAATGCACATTTTGAGAGAAAGTAAGTAAATTTATTCCGAGTACAAGCTTGGTGGTTTCTGATTATAGAGTACGCTTGACTCTTTTGACAGGGAATGTTGAGATAGATGGAAAGGAAGCATAAGGAAACAGAGATTAATGGCTGACATTAATGGAAAAGAAACAGGTGGAAGAGGAGGAAAATAGAAGAAAAGAGCTGTAAAGTACAAAAACAGCCATGCCAGCAATGAGAAAAGAATTATTTGAAAAATGCAAAAGTAGACATGACATTAAATGCCTCTGTAAGCATTTACTGTTCACTTTTAAAATGTAAATAGCGGCTACTAGAGACCAATAATTATTGAGATTGCAGGAGATGAAGACCAACACAAACTTCAATGCGGCAGCTCAAGTATTGCTTGGAAATGCATATTTTGAAAGAATCTGCTATGGTTCCCCCACTTCTGAAAATTGAGAGAGAAGGAGGCTTGTACTTTAGAATAGCCAATGCCCTCCACTGGTGGCTTTCTGTAAGTTTGAAAATAACTTGGGTTCTTTTCAGAGAGCCTTTGAGATATGAATTGCCACTTTTGATTAGTGCTATGCATGCTAGTATTCGTTTATAGGAGCCGTGGTGGCACAATGGTTAAAATACAGTATTGCAGGCTAACTCTGCCCATTGCCAGGAATTCGATCCTGATTGGCTCAAGGTTGACTCAGCCTTCCCTCACAAGGATGGTAAAATGAGAACCCAGATTCTTGGATGCAATATGCTGATTCTGTAAGCCGCTTAGAGAATGCTGTAAAACTCATGAAGTGGTATATAAGTCTTAAGTGCTATTGCTATTGTGTATGTCATTTTGTGCCATATGGTTTTAATTAATAAAGTTTTAATTTACTGCCTTGTATTGATAAATGTTATACTTTCAAGTTGTTTCTAATTGCTACTGGTCAGGTCAGATCCATTCTTTGTCTGAACAAGGGCAAGTTTGCTCAACCTGGCTGTAGATTTAATTTGTATCTTTTTCGAAACATTCCAGTGGTCCTTGGCTAATTGTCTTCTTTTCATTTTATATTTTAAAGTTTATAATAAAGAGTTTGAAGTCTTCTTTACTTTCAATTAAAAAGTATTATCATCTCCATATCTCATATTATTTCTGTTTTTACCTCAAATTTTAATGGAGGATTGGGCAAAATAATGCTTATTTGTTTTATTCCCTTTGCTGTTGTGAACAATTCTCTTTCGACTCAATTCTTACTGTTAGTTCTATTATTGATTCTAAAGGTTCTTCAGAAGGAACAACCATTTGCCTTAATATATTGCATATTTTGGCATGAAATATGTGAAGTTCTTGTTGTAATCAGGAAAGCAAAGATAAACCCCCTTTTTAGGTTTTCTTACTCTCTCTATTATCCATCTTATGTTAGCTATCTTTTCTCATGTCCCACTGCCTTTTCTGAAATCTGTTGGTCCATTTGCGGTTTTTCCATGTATGCCTCTACTTTTTTTTGTGATTTTTTTAAAAAAATAATTTTTATTAAAGAATTTTGTTACAAACCAAAACCGAAAGAAAAAATAAAAATAACAAAGTAAAACTAGAACATAGTGGAAAAATAAAATAGGAAAGGAAAGGAAATATTATAAAGAGGCAGTTTCCAGTTGTCTTGACACTGGTTATAAATACATTTTACTTTATCCTCTCTTTCTAAGGTTACATCATAATTTCCTCCTTTTTTTAAAATAACCTATCTTTTCTAATCTTTAAATCCATAAATCATAGGTTATTTTTTTTCTTTTTTCAGCAAAAAGACCATAAGGGTCTAATACTAATAAATATAGTTGTTAATTTTTCTCTAATCAAATACGTTAATTTTGTCATTTCTACTATTTCTTCGTCTTCATCAATCATTCCTCTCTTGTAGGTATTTCAGTCTTTTCATGTTTGCTCATATAATAGTCTCATAGCAGTAATCGTATATTAAATCTACTATACTTTTCTAATTGACTACCTTCTCTGTTATTCTAAGACAAAATTTTGCATATTGCATTTCAGTAATACTGCATTTTCTTTTGCATTTCCCATCTTTTCTGTAGATAAATGGAGAAAAATAACCCAGTATCTCTGCTACACTATTCATTGCTATAAAGATGTTAGCATTGTAAATGCCTCTTCTTCTGGAGCTTTAAACAGTTCAAATGTTATTTTGATCTGGTCATCACCTCCATGTCACATTTGAAAGTTCACGTTTTTTTTTCAATAAGGCGAATCTTATGATCTCGGACAGTTCTCGGGTGTCTCATCCTTTGACTTCCAAACTTGTCTAAATGTTTCAATTATGTCCATATAATTTTGTTGACAACAATGGTGAACTGGTTTATTATTATCATCTTCTTCCAGGTTTGATTTTAGAATTCTTTCCATTTGTGTTGGCCTGTCCTTCATCTTGTGGATTAGCCTTTATCTTTATTCATTCTCTTTTAACCATACTAATGAGGGTAATAATCCTATTAGATGCTCCTGTTACTACAAGCATCACCAGTGAATACAGTTGTGGAATTCCTGAATCCCTTGGGAAACTAAATGCCAAAAGATTTTGAAGCTGAATCTTTTTT
Organism: Grayia smithii; assembly: GCA_032468115.1. Taxonomy (NCBI): domain Eukaryota; kingdom Metazoa; phylum Chordata; class Lepidosauria; order Squamata; family Grayiidae; genus Grayia; species Grayia smithii. The sequence continues at coordinate 152,935 of JANHFM010005783.1, read as the reverse complement.
CTTTCTAGCAATAGAACCCTATATTTTGTCCAATTGAAGAGGTAGCTAATAACATTTGAGAGGTATGAAAATAATTCAGAACTTTGTGTTATCTTTGAAAGTATAGATCAATTCAGTAATAGCTATTTAGGTAAAGTTTAAATTTAAAGTTTTTTTTAAAAAAAGGATTTCCTGGTTGAATTGTAACTAACTTTACAATGTAGGCGTTGATCCCTGTTGCCACAGCAAGCAGAACAGTGGACAAAAGAAAGAGAAAATAAGAAAACAGCTATTGGTTTAAAGTAGTACAACAGTCTTTGACTTGCTGCTTGGTGATTACTTTAAAGTCTACATTACTCTTTTATGTATGAGACAAAACTAATGCAAACATGCTACTATGAAGGCCAGTGAGATCTCAACTTAGTTTGACTTGTAAATTAATCAGTGTTTCTTATTTCCAAGAAAGGCTACAATTGTAAGCATACTTATTTTGAAGTCAGCCCTATTGAAATAAGTGAGATACTTTTGAATAAACATGACTCTTGGGACTTACGAAGCATTCTTACAATACATACAGCTTTTTAAATACATTACTTCAAAACAAGTCATAAATAGTAGATTTCAAAAGGAATTTACTTCCAAGTAAATTTGCAGGTGGATACACTCTTAGGTAAATTGACTGCATGCAATTTTCATGCTCCAGTTATGGACTTGCAAATGAACTCTTTCTGTATCCAAGAGGGATCAGATCTTTTTAGTACTGAAAAACTCAGGTGACTGGCCTTCACAGCTTAAAAAGCTTAGCCTTATGGCTCTGAATTCAGGATCACTTTATTCTGAATCAAATTCTCTTTTATTGGTCTTTGCACCTGATATACAGTTGATTTGCTTTTTCCAGTTGAATGCAATGTACATTGTAACGTGTTGCTGGACAAATAATATACTGTTGACAAGTCTGATGGATGCAGCTGGTAGTCAGAAAAAGCAGAAGAGTTAAACTGATTGCATTTTTGCACTCAGATGCATTTTTTCTGTTTACTGTTTGGGTCCTGCTGTTAAGAAAACAGGTTGGATGTTTAGTAAATCTTTTTAATAAAAAAACACCCCATAGAATTATGTATCATCATTGGCTATGAATATGTCAAGAACGCAGCTTTCCAAAGGGTGACTGAAGGGAAAAAAAATGCTTCCTTTTTTTTAAAAAAAAAACATTTTTAAGTAGTTAAGGTTGCTAACTTTTTACTCGCCTACTGTAACTGTGCCTTTAATACTGGCAAGCACAATATCATGAGTTCCTGAATTTCCATATAAAACTGCCATTAAAAACACATGATGTTAAAACCACCAAAACAAAACATGATCTTATTATTTTTGTTTGTCTATGGTCAATTATCTGAGATAATTTTATCCCAGATTTGAGGAAAAGTGATGTTCAGGTAATAAGTTGTATGACGAACATTCAACTTTGAAATACATTTAATTTTATATAGTGCAAAATTTGAGAATATGGCATGGAATAGAGAAAAGCAACCTAGAACTAAGGAACATTTTCATAACAGTGAGAACAAATAACTAGTAGAATGGAAGTTGTGAATGTTCCATTACTGGAGGATTTTAAAAGACTGGACAGCCATTTGTTTGCTTGAGCAGGGGATTGGACTATAAGACCTTTGAAATCCCTTCTAACCAGGGGTGAAATCCAGCAGGTTCTCACAGGTTCTGGAGAATCGGTAGCGGAAATTTTGAGTAGTTTGGAGAAACGGCAAATACCACCTCTGGCTGCCCCCAGAGTGGGCTGAGAATGATGATTTTGCAGTATCCTTCCCCTGGAGTGGGGTGGGATTGGAGATTTTGCAGTATCTTTCCCCTGCCATGCCCACCAAGCCACAACAGGCCCACCAAGCCACGTCCACAGAACCGGTAGTAAAAAAATTTGGATTTCACCCCTGCTTCCAACTCTATTATTAAGTTTGAAATAGGACTGGTAATTAGGCACTTCCTTAACAGTAATATACAGAGGATTATGAGGCAGTACAGTTATAGTAAGTTATGGTAAGAAAATTCATTCAGAAGGAATGAATTACAGCAATGTTTTCAATTCCCTGAACTCTTCTTGCTTCCCCAATTCTTCTAGAATATCAGTATCATTTTAACAGAAGGTTTCAGCATCAGACCTTTGTGTTAAAATATGCATACTTCTTGGCCTTCTTGTGATTGTTGATTTTCCTGCAAGTTTGCATATTTATTTGCAATGTTGTATTTATTTTTCACCCTTATGTATTCCTGACCTTACTTCATCTTTCGCTACTAAAATAATCGTAATTTAGTACTGTGAGGACAGAGACTAATGAATGTACTTTCTGAATTGTATTAACAAAGTTATTGCTTTGTTCCCATTGTCTAACAACATTGAAGAGTTTTAAGGGAATTAAGCTTTGATTGTTTGATTTTGTTTCATAATACTTAACTAATTATACATTCACCATAGTGGCTATATGTAAGGCATTACAATTTTCAATCCAGGAAGCAATTTGTTTTTTAATGTAAAAACTTTTAATTAAAAGATGAGGAAAAATGGCTTTCAGAGGATTTGTAAGTAGATTTCACATTAGGAAATGAATCCTGATCGATCAATGCAAAGCTGTTATTAGTTTCAGACAAGTCTCTCTGTCATTTAGTGTAATGCCTGTGATAAAAATTTGGAGAGACTACAACTCAAATAAGTAGAAATCACTGAGTATCTATACATTAACTTGCAAATTTTAGCAAATGTGGTCGCTTTTTGATTTATGGACTGTCACAAATTCCTTAGCAGCATATCTTTTGCTAATATTTTTTGATTTTCTCTTTTCCCCTTGAGAATGCAGAAACCAGGAAGGCTGCTTTCAAACATATTGTAGCAGGTCTCTGGAAATTACCAATTTTATCAGCATTTGATTACTTTTTTCATTGTTCTTTCAAGGTGGTTGTCTTTTCGGGGGGCAGGGTGAGCTGGGAGATATTTTTCATTGATCCTGATCTTTACTGACTTAATTTGAAACCTTTAAAAATGAAGCTTTAAAAAAATCTCAATGTTTGAGTAATAGCTACTGTATTTTTCGAACGATAAGACGCACAGGTGTATAAGACGCACCAAGATTTTGAAGATGTAAATAAGAAAAAAAAGTTTATTGTCCTCTCCGGGCCCAAGGAGCACTCTGCAGGCCTCCCAAACCCTCTGCGCTCCCATTTTTCACAAAAATGGGATGAGTGGGGTGGGGCTTTAGGAAGCCAAAAATGTCTGTATTCAGTGTATAAGATGCACCAACATTTCCACCCTCTTTTGGGGGGGGAGTGTTTCTTATACTCCGAAAATACGGTAATCAGAAACTGTTATCTCATTACTGTCATTAATTCATAATCCATTTCTGAAAGATGAAAGAAACAGTTCAAACAATTAGAAAGATTGAAAATGAAAAAATCAAGGATTCTTTTATTTTATTATTGTATTTACTTGTATGGCCACCCATCTCCTCTTTGTCACTGCATAACACATGATGGCTCTTTGTCAAGCTGAGCTGTAGGTAACCAGCAAGAGATGATCAATCACTTAATTGAAATGCATAAAAGTCTGGAAGAGAAGAAAGCATTTAATAGGGGTTTTTTTTCCTGGCAGACTGGGTAGAAAACATCCAGAGCTTCAAAAAACATCATTGTCATAAAAGGCTCCCAAGTGTACTTCTTACAGTACATAACAATACATAAAATACATAGTTCCATAACCAATCTTAAATTCACAAAATATTTACAGACCCCTCACATTCTGGACATAAACTGTTTCAACTCCTACCCTCAAAATGACACTATAGAGCACTGCACACTAGAACAACTAGACACAAGAACAGGGGTTTTTTTGCCGAATGCCATCACTCTGCTAAATAAATAATTCTCTCAACACTGTCAAACTATTTACTAAGTCTGCACTACTATTAATCTTCTTATCGTTCCTATCACCCATCTCCTCCCACTTATGACTGTAACTTGTTGCTGGTATCCTTACGATTTATATTGACTGTTCCTAATATGATTTGATTGCTTATTTGTTCCCTATGACTATCATTAGTGTTGTATGTTATGATTCTTGACAAATGTATCTTTTCTTTTATGTACACTGAGAGAATATGCACCAAGACAAATTCCTTGTGAGTCCAATCACATTTAGCCAATACAGAATTCTATTCTATTCTATTCTATTCTATTCTATTCTATTCTATTCTATTCTATTCATTTAGCGACTGTTCAAAGTTAAAACAGCACTAAAAATGACTTATGACTGTTTTTCACACAACCAATGCAGCATTCCCATGGTCATGTGATCAAAATTCAGACACTTGGCAACTGGCTCATATTTATGATGGTTGCAGTATTCCAAGGACTGCTGTAGTCTACAAGGCTAATCTAGAGTTAGATAGATTTTTTTTTTAATTTGCTGTGTAGGTTGAAAGAGTGATGCTTGACCCAAACTCCCCTAGCCAACTTCTGCATCTAAGAAAGGTTTAAACCTGAGTCTTGCTATTCCTAGTCTGTGTTGTAATGACTACCTATGCTGGCTCTAGTATATATGTATGTATGTAATATGTAATTATTTGTGAAGTTCTTTATGTTCAATATCTACTGTGAACAAATGTATGTATATTTAATCTTTTAATCAGCCCTTAAATGAATTTGCTTAATCTGCAAGGACATACATTTGATTGCTTATTATTCTTTGAACTAGAAATATTTCAAGTTCTTTGTCCAGGATCTCCTATAATTGGAACAAAAAAAAAGATTTTACTTCTAGTATAGAATTGCCATATATTCTTTTATACTTTTCCCTATTACTTGTGATTTAGGGATAGGCTGATACCTTTTAGTACAACAGTCATTGCCAGCTTTTCCATTATAGGTGCTTTTTACAGTTTTGTAAGTCAGCAGTAAAATGTACTTGTCCAATTTGAAGCTTGGCATGTAACTTCTTCATTTAGAAGCTAACTTTCTCCGCCATCTGAAAATGTTCAGGAAGTAAAAAGATTAGGATGTCTCTTTATTCCTTGTCTAAGTGATATTATTTACATGAAAAAATAGTTTCTTGGTTTTGCTGAAGTCATTGTTATTCTAGATTGAAAAGTAACCATTTTTCTTATGTGGGGGCTTTTGTCCCAACCCTTTCCTTAAGAACTTCCATTGTTTTTATATGCCAATATCTTTAAATCTTTTTTCATATCTGAAATTAAATACCATAACAGTCATTTAATCCTGTTAATAAAATAACACTTGATCTATTTGGTTAGTTGATTTATTGCCATTCAATTAATACTGGTAAGCTCTAACCAAATCAGTTGATGGAATATAATTAAATATATACACTTTAAATAATAAAGATGAAAATATCCAAAATAAAAAAAATACAAAGAGATGTAAAAATAAATGTTATTGACATAGCATTGAAAAAAACATTTCACCACCAGGCTCTCTAACATTGATATACGTGTATGCTCGAAATATGCTCAGCATTAAAAAAATCAATATGCTAGAAATACTAGTATGTAGCAAAATATTTTATCTAGCAAAATAGCTATAGCTTAGACTTATATATGACTTCACAGTGCTTTGTAGCCCTCTATAAGCATTTTACAGAGTCAACATATTATCCCAACAATCTGAGTCCTCATTTTACCGACTTTGGCAGGATGGAAGGCTGAGTCAACTTTGAGATTTGATCTCCTGGCAGTCAGCAGAATTAGCCTGCAATACTGCCTTCTAACCATTGCACCATCACACAGATTTCTATCAACTAAATAGTATTATGCAGACTTCCCAATAGGGTTTTGAAAAAAACAGATCATTAATAACCTACCATCTAACGTAGGAACACTGGGAGTAAGGATTCTAATTATCTTGGAGTAAAAATTTGAAATACAGAAAGTCATTCAGTAAATTTTAGAATCAGATTAGTTCATAAGGTTAGCTATGAAATCTACTACTATCAGGTTTCATGTAGGAGAAAGAATCTGGCAAGAATTTATGTAAATGAAAAACAACCTATCCCAAGGCCCCAAATAAAAAATAATCATGGAAAAAAAATTCTGCAATATGAGATGCACTGTAAGGGAATAAAAAAGCTGTCTAAGAAAAGAAACACTATGGAATATCCTAGGTATTTTCCTCTTTTTTTGTCTTAAAAATAATTTTTAAAAAATAAGCATGTATGAAGAGCTTATTTGCCAAAAAATGGCAGAAGCCCAGATGGTGATTTCATATAGTGATGTTTCAGAAAGCATAGTGATATAATGGTATTGCTTTAGTCCAAGCAATACTTCTGAATTATATGATTGGAATAAAAAGAGCTAAGAAGCTAATAGGATTTCTTCTTTCAAGAGAACCATCCTTCATATATCAAATTTATCATTAGACGCCTATATTTACCAATGCCATTTTGACGGTTATTGAATAATATATAGATAGACCTTGACTGTGTGACTACAATTGGGACCAGAATCTTGGTCATTGAGCAAAGTGAGATACCAGTCTTTATTTTCTTTGAGAGCAAAAAACAGATTTCAACTCATGGAAGGATTTCAATTCCCCTTTGTCCATTTCACTTAGAAATTTCCTTCCAGCTTCCCAATTGACTTTTTGGGGAAGCTGGCAAGGAAGACTGCAAATGGCGATCACATGATCACAGGGTTCTTGGCAACATATTGGAAAATCAGGCCAATTGCCAAACATCCATAATATAAACATGTGACTGAAGGAGAACAATATTTTATGGCAGCTGGAACTGCTTTACAGCTCGTAAAGCATCCTTTCTGAGAACATTATAATTTTGAATTATTATTAACCAGGCATAAGTCAAGGACTATATGATTAATTATAACAATTTTTAACATTTTTGTTATTTTTTGCTTTCTGATTTGTGACCAAAGGAGTACATTTAATCAGAATGTATTGCTATGTATTTTTGTTCAATGTTAGCAATTGCATGAAAGAAAATTGCAGCCTGTTTCCAAATGGACCAGTGGCAACATTAATCAATAATTGAATTTGTTAAGACACAAACATATAATTGTACAGGTATATACATTGAGAGGACAGTCATTGTAGTAATTCTGGGTCTCTATAAGTGCATAGCTATTCCTGATAAATGGTTTGGAAATATTTACTTAACTTTTGGGAATGACTTTGGTTTTGAAATGGTTACTTTTAATGCAGATAAGTGATGTATTCCACCAATATTGGAAGCAAAACAGAGGCCTGTAGTAATATTTTAATTTTTCTACAGGGACCGAAGCAGAGTTTCAATGAATCTATAATAACGGAACCCTGTGTGACTGGGGTAAGTTCTTGCACTTTATTGCAGCAATTGTTTCTGACAGTATATAATATCAGAATATTTGTTCTAAACATTTTCAAAGAAATTCATTATTTTGAGGAGGAATTTCCTGTTCCAGGTTTGGGGGTATAAATTATTTAACCTCATTCTTTGGGTTGGTAAATTAACATTCTACTACCCTAGTGATTTTAGCTGTCTTTATGGTCTGATTTTTGAGGTACATCTTTTCAAGTCATTTGAAATAATTTCAATTATTTTTACACGGAGATATATATTTAGGAGGGATGGGTGTATTCCTGCCAGTATACCGGTACCTATTCACCTTCAGCCATGGTAATTATATTTTAATTCTTAAGCAGACTATGATTTTGTAGTTCACATGATAATTGCCCTTGATCTGTGCAGTGTAATTAGTTCGTAATCGGGAAGAACATGTAATCACATGGCTCTTTGTAAGACCTTTAAACACAGCAGATCAGATTTTATGGCTGACAGAATAGTGACCTGAGAATGTAGGATGAATGACAAGAACAGTAAAATATGCCAGGAGGTGCTAATAGAAAGTGACAATTGAAGGAAGTTTTTTTTCTGTCTTGCAGAATGCAATTGGGAAGGAAAGTGTGGCAGGAGGCTCCACCAGTCACATATCTTCTGATCATTCGTCTTCTCTCCGTGTAAGCGTCAGGTCAAGCACACTTCTTTTGCTGTTGGTGATCACATTCTCATTCTGTTAGTGCCCACTTTCAGAAGAAACCTTGTTTCTGCTTTAACAAAAGGACCCATAAAAAGAAAGGAAACAAAAAGAAAAGAAAAAGAAATTGATCTGTCTATCCTCTATCCTTCTCTGTTGTTTATCGAAAATTACAGTTCTAGGAATTAAGTTGAAACGCTCCACTAAAAAATAGGACTGGATCAATGTTGTTGTCATTATCCTCATATTATATTGTTACTGTTCTTTTCTATTTTGAAGGAAAGGTTCTTAGAAGCTTTGAATATACTAGATGCGACACCCACATTCCAAACAGAATATAGTTTTGAACAGGCAGTGTTTGAAAAGAGACAAATAATTTGCATGTAAACCATTCAAGGTTTATTCTTTTCTCTCTTCCTCATTTTTCCCCCTTATTTTAACCTGGACCAAGAAGAAATAAATCAGACTCTCAAAGTTCTAATTTTTTGTATTTGTCACCCAGGAATTTTTCTTTTGCAAACCATTAAAATGAATGGGATCTACTGTACACCATCATATGGTGATTGTAGATTTCAGTTATTTCAACGTTACTCAGATAGAATCTGGGGACAAACCACGGTTTCCAAAAACTTGAAACCTTTTTCAGAATGGTTAATAATTTAATGGTATGTTTATTCCTGATAGATTGGGACCCAGTTTATAATGTTTGAAATGTATGTATTGAAAGCCTAGATACTGGATGGACTGCATTACAAGTTTTTTTCATTGCTCCCTTTGTAGATAAGAGGCTGTAGAGCAGGCAAAGAAAACCCTGCATAAATTGCCTCTTGGCAGATTTGGGCCTTTTAAATTGAAAAACAGTAAGTTAAACATATTTTGAGGCGATTGTGGATCAAGCTTTTGACATGCTATGAATGTCTTCCTGAAAGTTTTTTTTTTATATTTAACTTATTCATGTTTGGCTACCAGTATTTTGCTGTTTTAGCATTCTCTTCTATGTTTGTATATGTATGTAGTTTTGCAGTCTAAAATGAGAAGCCATTGTAAATCATAGCAGTATAATACACATATTTTCTTCAAAACTTCTGCAGAAATATAAAATAATATTAAACTTTCTAATGCTATTTTTATTTTTGTGGTTATGTTAATTCAGCCTTAAGAAAGGTATTAAAAAACTACATTAAAAAGAACCAACTGTTGTGAATATTGCAGTAATGCAAAATTTGTTTATCTTTCTGAGGATATATTTTTTAAAAAATATAAACTTGCTTTTGTTAAAGAATTTCAACTTTAACATTGTTGACCTTCTTTCTGTAATTATAAAGTTTAATTATTTAACTGGTGAATGAGTAAAAAGTATTGAATTTTGATTATTTTAAAAAAATCATATCTATAAATATTAACTCTTAGATAAAGATAAGTATAATTGTTTGCTTTTAATTTCTTGACCCAATACAGAAAACCGTAAGCACAGGCAGAAGGCTGTAACATGTTTCCATATTTTCAGAGATGCATCCAATAAAGATGTGAACACATAGCATTCAACAGATCATAATAATTTCCTGTATGTGAAATTTCCTACCTACTTATTTTTGAACATGGAAATATATCAGCTTTGGTAAGCATTTAGTCCTCTGGAAAGGGATAGGTCAGTGGTTCTCAACCTTCCTTATGTCGTGACCCCTTTAGTAAATTTCCTCATGTTGTGGTGACCCTCAACCATAAAATTATTTTTGTTGCTACTTCATAATTGTAATTTTGCTATGATTATGAATCGTAATGTAAAAACCTGAACAGCAGGTGTTTCCTCGACCTTTCTCACAAGCGCAATGGCCCACATCTAACGAAAATCAGAGTCTACGGCACCTACTTGGAAATAGGACCTATTAGACTCACCTGGAGATGGATAGAGGAGCGGTGTCTCAGTTCCTAAGACCGTCGGAAATAGATGTTTTCCGATGGTCTTAGGCGACCCCTGTGAAAGGGTCATTCGACCCCCAAAGGGGTCCTGACCTACAGGTTGAGAACCGCTGTTCTAGGTCAACATTCTGCAGGATTCAGGATTTTTTTCTACAGAGTTCACAAACACTGTATTAGTTGTGATTCTTTACTACTGGGTTTTATGTAATGTTCCTTAATCTTGTTTAAACAAGCCTCTTCGAATGTTTAATCCCAGAGCATGTATGCTTTTACTGTGTTTCCCCAAAAATAAGATAGGGTCTTATTTTCTTTTGGGCTTCAAAATAAGCACTTGGTCTTATTTTCGGGGAGACCTTACTTTTTTAAAGGACTACTGCTGGCCCCGCTCTCTCCGTCATGCTGTCTACTCCCCAGAAGCAGCAATGAAAAGGAAACAGACGGGGGGCAGGGGGAGAGAAAGAAGTGATCCCAGAAGCAGCATGGGCCGGGAGCTGCCTCTCATTCTGTCTCTCTGCGGAGGCCTCGCAGTGCAATGCTCTGCCACAGCTTCGGAGCAAACCTACGCCTTCCCTGTGGAGGATTGCAAGGCTGCAGGCTTCGTCTTGCTCAGATCAGCAGGAAAATCCACCTCCCCAATTTCCCTGCCAATAGTTCTATTCTAGGGGAGCTCTGCACAGACACACATCCCAAAAATGCTCCCTCCAAAGCCTTCAGCCTTGCAATCCTGCAGAGGGAAAGTGGAGGTTTGCTCCGAAGCTGTGGCAGAGAGACAGAGAGGCAGCACCCGGCGCTTGCTGGCTCGGCTGATCCGCAAGCTGCAATTAAGGTGCTGAGCTTCCATAAGGTGACCAGGAAAGGGCAGGGCTGCCTCCTGTGCTACCCATGCCCACCCCTTCACTAGGGCTTATTTTCAGGGGAGGGCTTATGTTCTGTTTACCCTCCCCGCAAATGTGACAAGCACAGTCAAGCCGGATTTTTAAAGTGCAAACAGGAAAAGTTTTACTGTGAAGTGATAAGCAACTCTTGACAGACAAAGACGCTGTGTCTGCCGAGTCAGAGTTGGCAGAGAAAGTATAAACAGACTTATTCAATCAGAGTAAAAGGCAAACAGAGTAATTGTCCAATGTCCACAAAGATGAAACAAAGAATAATCCACAAATCAATCTGAGATGTTCACAAACCCAGCACGAAGACACCTGATAGAACAAACCTTGTCATGTACAGAGAGGCAACTGAATCCCAACCCCTTTTTAACCCCTATGAGGTATGGCTCAGTGACTCAGCTCACTCTCTGGCCCTCCCACCTTTCCTTTGTTACAGCTGTCTTTTCTGCCTACGTCTCTGCCTGGGATTGATCCAAGACTCCTCCTCATCCTCACTTCCCCCAGAGGCTGCTCTGACGTGCTTCCCTCCTGGCCCATCCCAGGCTGTTCGTCTCGGCTCTCTTGGGGCATTGCCAGGGTAGGAATTCCCAGGGAGGGAGGTCTTGCCAGAGGAGGAATTCCAGGAGAGAGAGGCCTTGCCAGTTCCTCCCCCTCATCGTCTGAGTCGTCCTCGTCAGATAGCACAGGCTCGGGAGTCAGAGCCACAAGAGATCACATCTAGTTTTTCTCGACACATTTCTTTCTTTCCCACCAGCTGTAAAATTTCATCCCATAGTAAATTGAGTCTTTCTTATCCTTCAGTTCCATGCTCAATCTGTCCATTTCAGAAACAAGAGTAAATTTTTTGAATAATTTCTTCCTCTGACGGCGTTTCTTTATGTTTCCACTTCTGTGCAAAAATTAATCTCGCCGCTGTTAGTACATGGAGTATAAGATATTTTTCATTTTTATTGAAGATATTTTTGATTATGCCCAAAAGAAAAAACTCTGGTCTAACCTCAATTGAAATTGCCAATATTTCCTCTAACCATTTCTTAATTAGAAGCCAAATTTTTTGGGGTTTTTTTGGCATTCCCACCACATGTGATCGTATGTTCCAATACAACTTTCACATTTCCAACAATATGCTGAATTTGATCTATTTATTTTTGCCAATTTTATTGTTGGGATATGCCATCGGTAAAACATTTTATATAAATTTTCTGTGTAAGTAACTGCCAGGGTTATTTTAATGTCCGTGTCCCATAAGTTTTGCCAATTGTCCAATTCAATATTGTAGCCAAACCATTTACTCCATACAAGCATTGTGTCTTTGACCTGCTCTTCATATGTATCTCTCTCTAGACCAGTGGTTCTCAACCTTCCTAATGCCGCGACCCTTTAATACAGTTCCTCATGTTGTGGTGACCCCCCAACC
>JANHFM010005783.1:127437-140590 GCA_032468115.1 Grayia smithii | reverse complement strand
TTGGTTCCTAAGACCATCGGAAATATGTGCTTTCCGATGGTCTTAGGCGACCCCTGTGAAAGGGTCATTCGACCCCCAAAGGGATCCCGACCCACAGGTTGACAGGTTGTGCACAGGTGCACAAAAAATCACCGTGCACTGGAACCAGTACAATACTAGAGTTTCAATCTGATACACTTGTTGCTAAACCAGTTTTAAGAATTGATCAGTGCTGTCTAAAATCCCAATAATACTGATCCAGATGTTCTCAACTTTCCAGATGGGCACTATACACAGGCACACAAAAACACACATTCTCCATAACCAAGTATTATTTCATGTGGAAAAATGATTCCTGACTTGGTATAGGTTTTTTTAATATGTACCATTTTCCAACTGAAATGTATGTGACCGTGGCAATATATAACTTTTTGTATGCCATGTTCATGTATGTATTGAAAAATGGGGCTTCTTGTGGTTTTTTCTGACATTTGTTGAAGGCATTCCATATTATGTTAAATCATTTTTTCTTGTTTAAAACAATCAAGATGTTATATGATGTCAACTTCTTATAATTTGAAAGCAACAGATAGACAAGGAGAGAATAGACCTGCTTCCATTATCTTGCACAATGTATGGCAGTGAAGTCTGATGCCATAGATGCAAAAATACAGTCAGGATTATCAATGGTTTGCATTTAAATGATACAATTTGAATTGTACAGTGATGTGCAGCTGCAACCAAATCTACCGTTTTCTTTTTTCTTTTCAATTTAAATTGGTGAGGAATGGGAAGTAAGATCAGAATCTTTATTGTTTACTTTATAGGGTTCTATGTGAAATAGCACTTTTGATCCAATTATTTTGAGCTTCGGTCTTGTTGATCTGTCAAAGATAAAAGGATTTTATTCAAATTCTAAAATAAAGTACTCAAACTTCAGGTATCCAATAGGAACAACTTTTTTTAATAAACTGGTGGCTTGGCAGCTTCTAAGTGAAAAAGTAGTGGCTATTGAGCAGTAGTGCTTAGCTCTTTATTTAATGAAGACTGGCAGAAGTCTGTGTAAGACAAAATCCATTATTTAAATTTAATTCCAAAGAATTATAGAATGTAAAGATTGGAAGGGATTTCTAAACCCAACTCCCATCCAATACAGGGAAACACTACTGTAGCATTATTATAGAGAGCTATCCAGCCTCTCTTTAAATGTCTTCAGCAAAGGAAAACCTCTGAAGATAGTCTGTTCTATTCTTGAAGTTCATATCATTGGGAAATGTTTACTGATGTCCAACTAAAATCTAGTTCCTTGTACCTTAAGTCCATTGTCCAGTTTTATAAAAAGTTATGCCCTGCCCTATTTTCTACTCAAAAAGCCTTAATTTATATGAAGACAGCTAACAATACTTCCTTTTCCAGGCTAAATATTCACATTGCATCCAAACTTTCCTCATAAGTTTTTTCCTTCACTAAGATCTTGGTTGCTCTGCTTTGGATATGCATGAGTTTAATGTCCTAAAATGTGGTGCCTGAAATGGGTGCATACTTACGATGCTTATGTAGTATTGACATTCCAGTTTTCTCCAGATGTGCAACCTATGGTTGCATTTGCTTTTTTTCCACCTTACATTTCTTTCCACTGTTAGCTCCTGGTCATCATGTGATCTACAAGACATCCATATGCTTTTTGCATATAATTCTATCCAGTACAGTTCCCCACCAGTGGTGGGTTGCCCCGGTTCGGTCCTCTTCGCGCGAATAGGTAGCGGTGATGCTGTGACGTCACCGAACCGGTTCTACGCGTCCCGGACCGCCACAACCCCCCGTGCACCCGTACTTACTGGCCCGCACACTTGCGCGCATGCGCAGGAAACTTTTTTGATGTTTTTTCATCAAAAAAAGCTCCTGCGCATGCGCAGGAGTGCCCATCTGGTGCACACACTAAGCACACGCGCGCCAGACACGCACTCAATGAACCCTGACCACGCGCGAAGTGCGTGCACCTTTAGAACCAGTAGGAGAGGTAAGTAGAACCCACCCCTGTTCCCCACATCTTGTCCCTTTGATTTTTCTTACTCAAAAGTACAACTTTTTATTGTTCCTGTTTTTTTCTGTGCAATATTCTCATTTTTATAGATCCTCCTGAATTCTAATTCTATATTTAAAAGATTTGATATCCTCCTGTATATATGCATTGCATATCTGTACTGTGATTGAATTTATCAATTTCTTGTTGTTATATTTACAGTTTAATTTTATTGCATACGCAAATTAAGATTATGCAAAAGTGAGCATCCTATGACTGATTATTATTTTTTTCTTGTTCTTAAGAAATTCCCGAGCTGTTCCAAGCCAACAATTTTTTTAAAAGTCATGACTTTTCATTGTGAGATCCAAATAAAGATTTTTTTAATGAACAAGGTCTAAGTCAAAGGTTTAAATTTGGCTATTAGAATCTTTAACGTTTTATATGACTTTGTATTATTTAAGTAGCACTTAATATATAAATGGTTTGTACCTACTGTGTAAAAATTACATGAGTTTTAATCAAAACCAGAGAATTATTTTCTACTTAAGTGTGCACCCAGAAACCCACCTTATCCATTAATTAACAATCATCTGTGTCATTTTTTAATATAAAGTTCAGGGAATTTTAGATTAATATAGATTAGTAATTTTAACACTTTTTCTCCCTATAAATTTTAATTTGAACAAAATAAAATCAGGTTTAGGTTTGTCATTAACATTGCCAAAGACATGAAATAAATGGTAACTTTAAAAATTAATTTGTAGAATAGGTACAAAAGGCCCAATCCAGATCAGAACCCTCTATTATATGATTAAGTGGTAATGAGGATCAGATCTTCTGCTTCGTATGTAGAGGAATAAGTTTAAAAAATCATCTTGAATACAACCAATCCTAACTTTCTTCTTTTAAAAAGTGACTTCTATTATAGTCAACAATGCTTAACAGAAAAATGGCAGATGAAGCTGTCATGCACTCTCCATTGTGCATCCTGGACCTACTTTCTCCATATTTTGGATCTTGGCCAGTATTTATCTTGCTTGTTTTACTTGTGTGACTCTTTGTAATTCAAATTGAAGACTATTGATCTCATGTTTTAATTGGCCTTCGATTTTAAAAGCATCATAAAATTCTTAAGTAGTTGTTTTACTAATAAATTCCTATGTATTAAAATCAAATGTAGGAGTTGCTAGTTGTCAGGCAGCATATAAATTTAATAAATTATTATTATTTTATATATATATATATATATATGTATTCATTGGGTGGGCTTATTCTTATTTAAGAAGATAGGATTGCATCTTAAATTGCTAGTAAACAAGCAAAGAGAAAAAAAGATTAGATTTTTAGCTATTATCTTTGGATAAATGCAAAGCTTTTTTAAAAGAAAATAATATGGCATTGACAATGTCACTTAGAGCATTGACTTTGTCAACAGAATCACTAGTTTGAAGCAAGTTGTTTTTCTGATGTTTCTTTGTCCATTTCTGCCTACTCCAACTGCATGTTAACTGCTAGGCAATCTAAATATTTTTTCTTCCTTGAGTTCTCATTGTGCAGCATGAATTTCCAGATCTTAAGTTACTGTGAAGTTAGGATATGTCAGAAATCTCATCTTTTCATCGCAAAATCCCGTTTTGTGGAAGGGCAATGCAACAGCAGATTCCTCACTTCAAACATCTAAAGCTCTACATCTTAAAAGATCTTCGTTATTTTTTCAGCTAGTTACGAAATAGAATACATCAAGTTCATCCAAAAACTTGAAATATATTTCTTTACTTTACAATGACTCACATCTTAGCTATTTCCTATTACAGGTTCTGAATATATTTTTAGGGCAAGCAACTTTAAACAACAAGGTAGATGCTCAGGGATCTGGTTTTAAAGGGCAAGATCCTATTCAGAATATATGTGGGAATGCCTTGAATCCAGTATGGTTTTTTTCCAGAGATCATTGGCAGGGAGCTCATAAAATGGTAAGGTTACTGTAGGTCTTTTCAGGGGCTGCTCTCTGTGTGCCTATCCATGCTGCATTTATGTTTTGCCCTTCAAAACTGGTTTTCTGCACAACCCTATTAGTTAGTTTCTGATAAGACTTTTAGCAATCATTATCTTCCCTCTTGCATTATGCATTTTTCAGATTCCAAGCAACATATTCCAGCCCTCCATTTTCTATAACATCACCTCAAATAAATTTGCTTCTGATGAACGTGGCAGAAAATTAATCCAGTTGACTGTGAAGGATTTTTCATCTTTAAATATTTGCTTTCACTTACCAGCTCGCTTCCTTCTATGACATTTCAATTAGTGGCCATTCAAATACTTTCTGACTTCTGAAGGTCATTTTTGTTTTGTTCTTAACTGGATGTGGCCTCTTTAAAATCTCTACTATATTTTTTCCCCACTCATTTCCTACATATTTATTGGTTTTTATGCAACAGAAATTTAATCTTGCTATAACCTATTAAAATATTATTAAAGCTTCCCTGATCAAGGCTGTTGCTTTGTTTGCCTGAAAAAAAAGTTATTTACTATTTTACTTTATCCCAGGTTGATCATCTGAAATCAAAGTCTAGGTTTATAATGAGAAATATTTTTTGTAATGCTTAAAGTAGCTTTCTGTTAGAATCTTGATTACAATATAATAATTAGATCAACCTAGTCTATGTTTTAAAAAATGATTGACCAATGGAAAAAGGAAATCTATGGAAGCACTTTTTTTTCATCATTCACAACTTGTAGGTCTTTTATATCTTTTCTTTTGTATTGCCAGGTACAATTGGCATTTGGATCTTTGCCTGATGTAACTAAGATTTTACCCTTTTTTAAAAATTGATTCAAATAGAAGAGAGAAATAATTATTTTGAAATTTTATAAATCTTTGTTCTTTTCTCCCAAAAGGTTTTTGTGACTATAGCAGCTGAAGCCTCTATCTTTCCTCTGCGGGAGGCCAATAGAGAAGGTGGTTTTTTGTCATGCAACCATTTAGAATTATATATTGTCTCAAAATAGCAGCCAAATTTCAATGAGTACAAATGGGATTTTTTTCCCCTATCCAGCTTTGCCTTATTTTAATGGCTTTAAGTAACTGCATTGTTACTGCTTGTTACTGCTTCTTAATCTGTCAAACAGGGAATTTCCTATGGCCTGATGAAAAATTGGATCATGTACTTATGCATGATTGGTTTCTTAAAACCCTTCCCACCCTGAAGGACAGCCTAATTTCCTTTCTTGATGATGATGGATCTATATACTATCTTAAACTTCCACTGAAAATCTTTAATCAAGGTGCATCCTGAAGAAGTAGTTTGATGATGAAGGATATCCAAAGCTTGTGGGTATTTCTGTCTATTAGGCTGACTTATAAACAGATGTCAGCAATTACTATTGTCTGTCCAATATGCCTGTTTTAGCAATAATTGTGGTTTTGCCTATAATGATGAGTTTCAGGATTTTTCTTTCACAAAGTAGAGGACCTTGGGGAAACAAATATTGGTTCACAGGGACTGTGATAATGCTGCTGCTCCAATTTCCATCCAGTAGCAGTAAATCAAATGTTGGAGGCAATGATCTGTTTAAAAAACATTGTGCGTTCATGGAATATATGGCAAGGCAGACTATATATCGAACAGATGATTGAAACTGAATGAGTGTATCTCTGCAAAGCTAGATCATGAGAAACAATAATTCTGAGTACTGCAATTGGGGACAACATTCACTGAGACTCTTCAGTCACATTCAAATACATACATACATACATACATACATACATACATACATACATACATACAATACCATTATATTGGGTCTTCAGTCATATATATGACTGAAGACCCAATATAATGGTATTGGTTGTAATTTCACTGAAATATACCTCAAAGTAGCTGAATGTAGTTAGAAGGTAGGGCATTCTCCTCCATTTTAAATTAGAATTGGAATCTCATCTATAATTAGATTCTCCGTATTGATGAAATACAAGTAATCCTCAGATAACAGAAAGGCTATTCCCTTATTTGATTTTTTCTGCATTTTGGTATGTGGATCATTCACCCTTGCAAGTATGTCACTGTCCTTTTCTGCAGGCTCAAACGTGGCAGCCACCATTTTTCATTTACCTAAGCCATAGGTTATGCAATCTAGGAACTGCTTATAGCAAATTTTCTATATCAGGAAAGGATTAAACCCCAATAGAAGCATTTTCTCATTCTTCCTTGTCTGTCCATGCTTATTAGTTTTCCACTGCACCTGATGAATTAAATGGGCACTTGATCTAACACAGCAGGCACTTACATTGTATGCTTCTATTCTAAGATGATTCTCTTGGACTTTTTTTCTGTTTAACAATTCCAATATCCAAACAATTCATACATCAAACACAGTTACTAATCAAAAAGAAAAAGCAACAGATCAAACAGATTTCTGCACTAAATGTAGATGCATGAAAGGATGACTAGTAGGAGAAAATTGTATCTAGTGTACAGATAGTAAGTTCTTTCAGCTTTGACTAATTTCCTATGTGTGTTGTGGAAATCAGATAGTTCTGATTCTAATGATGTTTTCAGACAAAAGTTTGTAGTGCTGTCAAATAGTCTCATCCAACTATTCCAATTTCCCTACTGTGATGAACAAAAAGTGGGTGATGTATTCCAAAACATGAGTGGGGTGTATTACATGCAGAGCTATGACGTCTTAGTAAAATTCCATAGGCAAGTCACGGCAAGTCAGATTACATTTCTTCTTGGAAATATCTTTGATGTTCTTGTTCCAGGATCCAAAAATTTATCAGAATAGAAGTCTTTACCTATTTTATCTGTTGAATGAGTGGCATACATATTATTTTAATTAAATATTCAAGACTGTTCATACGTATGTTCAAACCATAACACTCCAAGAGTCAAAGCAACATTAATGCAGAGATCCAGATTCAAAGGGTAAAATACCTTAGAGTTTGTATGAGCACTGTCATGAGCACTTAAACCAAACATGCATTTTCTTGGGCTCACATGGCAGCTGCAGCTGTTATACCTCTAAATTGTATGATATTGTTTACATCATATGTACAAATAGTCCCACAAGAAGCCTAATTCATCTGTACAGAATACTGCAATATTTAAGAGTAGATTTGTTTACCAATGAAGTTACATTTTCATCTAGGATATTGAAATAAGTGACTTTCCCCATATCAAAAATAATTGTCTAAATGTTATGCTTTGTCTAAGCTATATGTAAAAAGAATGGCAAAAAATAATAAAATATTCAATTTCTAAACTACACTTCACAAATGTTTCTGTTTTCAGTGTTTGAGGATCAGACAGAAGGCAAATACAGTTGTAAGGATACAAAAAGTATATGATTGTTACTTTTTTCTCGGTAGCACAACATTCTGATTTTTTAAATTTTTCCTTTAATATTCATACACCATTTGTACATGAAGCAATGGACTTCAAGATTTTTTGTGAATTAACATTCCTGCCTTACTAGACAGAGAATCTTCTAGTAATCTCTGTATATTCTTTTTTTTTCTTTTCCACCCTTACAATATTGCGCAGAAGGAGGTCCAAATGCCTTCAGAGATTTCCTGGAAGAGCTAAGAAAGCACTGGCTGTCCAATGAGATTTCTTTGAAACCATATGCCTCAAGTAATAGTGAAAGTATTAATTTTGGTTAATCTTACTCAAGCTGGGGAAAGGGCCTGTTTCCTTTGCCCAGGAATATATAAACATTTGTGTTATTTTTATATAATTCAAGTTGTCATGAACTGTCACAGAAAATATAATACATAGTTTGTATTTATTAAATAACACTATATTCTAATAAACTATTATAGGGATTATTTGGAGTAAGGAATAAAATCAAAGATAGCTTTTGATTACAGAACATGAAAATACACTGTGAATAACCTCTAGAATATAAGGGCATTTTTTCTAGGTATGGTTTGAAAGACAAATTTGTCTTAGTTTTCAGTTGAAGGCAGTCTACAAGTGCATCTTTTACTATTTTGATGTAAATTATAAGTATGTTGTCCTACAGAATTCTGTATCCTCCCTTCTTGCAGTTCAAAATGTGTCAGGTATCTCAATTGTTCTGCTAGGTACAAGGGTGTCTGCAGGATATGGTTAAAAAAAAGCCAAGATGGTAGCAATACCAATGTGATAGAATCTCCTATTTTTATATGTGAGTCTTCGATCACATCAGCATGGCAGCCAGATTGACTTTTTTGGCTATATCCTGTGGACTCCTTTGGCTGGGTACATTGTTGTTAAGGAACAAATACCGTAGTACATTGACTGTTCACACTGACATTAACAAGAGTTGAAGTAAGGACTTGGACAGTCCAAATTTTGGAAGTGATTTTGTGATGTTTGGTTTTCTTTTCCTGTTGGCATAAGGCTTGTATGCTATAAAAAATGTACATATCTGAAAGAAGGAAAAGCTACCAAATGAACGTTGTCTCTTTTTTAATTAAAAATTATAATAAGAATTACTCAGTTTTGTTGTGTGGTTTGTTTTTCACAACTATGCAGCAAGACAGTGAGAAATATGTTGTTTATCTGAAAAGATAACACTGATAATATGGAAAGTTAGCAGGAAGAAACTGTTCATAACACTGCAGTTTTACAGTGTTCCGCATATGTATCTTGCATTGAAACTTATGACATAAAGCCATAGATGAGTTACCTTTTAAAGCAAGGCAAAGACCCAGACGGTAGCTGGCACTGCTAATTGGGCAGCATGCCCTTCATATAAAGAATGACCAATGGAGATCAGATGGAAATGGTTATGTGAAACTAACAGCACTAACCATCTGCTCCTAATTTTCTTCATTGCTTTCAAATCGGCAGGACAAAAACTGGAATATGCAAAATAGGAATATGTGAGAAAAACAAAGGAACTTGAAACTAGGGGACTGGGGGAGTACTATGCTTTTAATCAAAAGGGGGAAAATGTCCTGGTAATGTTTTAAGGAAAACTATGTGAAATCTCTGGGACTGAAGCTGAAGTTCCATGCTGAACTTACCTGGGGCTAGGTCCACTAAATGCAGTAAAATGCACTTCAAAGAAAGTATGTGTAAATGATTTGCATACATCATTGGTTTTGATGTCAGTGATGCTATTCCACAATACGCCTGCAATTTTTCTGAAGTCAGTGGCAGTTTTCCTTTAGATGTTAGTGTTTGATAATAGCATTCCCCAGTGGGCTTCATGTCACTAATTCTTTAATATAGTTCTGTAAAATTCATAACTCGAACAGTCTGATGTTACTGAATGCAGCAACCATCACCTTTGCAAACTTTTGAAAAGAACATTAAGCATATTAAATCTGCATGAAAAACAGTTTACAATAAGAGAGCTGCCATTGGTGGGTGAATTGAAAATAATGATCATAAATATCCCTGCCTTTGTGGCACCTTTAGGACAAAATAATGTTTTTTAAAAAATGTTTTCCTTATGATAGATCAACCCAACTGCAGTTCTTGAATATGATCACCAGTGTACTCTTCTTATATATTCAGAGCTTGAATTATATTTATTATTTATTTGGGGGATTAGTTTTTTTTTAACCTCTCAATTATTTCAGTTTTGAAAGGCTAAAGCTGCATCTCATGGAAGGTCAATAAAAATTGCTTTTATTTTTTTACTAAAAAATTTTCTCAGAATAAATCCAGAGATGAGAAACATGGAATGCTGAAGTTGACAAACACCAACAGTAA
Source organism: Grayia smithii (assembly GCA_032468115.1). Lineage (NCBI taxonomy): Eukaryota > Metazoa > Chordata > Lepidosauria > Squamata > Grayiidae > Grayia > Grayia smithii. Next base: position 130,876 of record JANHFM010005783.1, on the reverse strand, counting down.
AAGCTTGTTTTTCATATCCTCTCCTTTACCAATTATGATCTCTTTTGTTTTCCAGGATTATATTCTTAAAAAATGCTTAACATGTTCAATTTTAGAATATGAATTGTACTATGCTCTTATTAACAGACCGACCATTATTTAGTGATGGAGCATTAGCCTTGTATTCAGAAAGTCCAGGTACAGTCCTCTTGTGAATTTCACCAGTTATCGCTAATGACAAAAAAAACCCAAAACCTGCTGGGGATCTTATAAAGATACAATCAGTCAGAGTAAGTAGGTCAAACCTTGATGAATTTGGACTCTGCCCTTGAGTAAGGCAGCCCTCAATCCCAAAGTTCCTGTCCATTAAATAGGGATACATATTTCCTTTAGAGCCCAGGGCTATGAACATCAAGACCAGGACAAATTAAAAGCAATACAATTTTAAACTAATTAAGTGTAGTTAATAGACTAGTCTCTATATATTTAATAATATAAAAGAGTTCCAGAGTTGGGGGTGAGGGTTTCAGCCAAAACATTAATGGGTCAATAAAGGAAAGATTCCAGCCTGACCTACTTTTAATTTGATGGAGAGACAGAATTTGTACTGAAACTTTTTTAAAAAGGTAAAAACTAACACAAACTAATATAAAGGAAGAAAGAAAGCAAGAAAAATGCAAGAAAATAAACATTGAAGAAAGTGTTTGAAAAGATATAAAGAAGTGGTTTCTGATATTCTAAGTAGAATTAGATGGGGTTTTTTACAAGGTATAATTCAATATTAAAGAAGAAAATAGCTCTTACAAGATGCTAAGGGAATGTGTTCAATATTCAATTCAGGTATCCCTGAATGTGTTCTAGAAATATATTCCTCCTTTAGGGGCAATTTGTTCTATCTGGCTTCAAAAGATAATATCAAATGACCTTCTCTCTTGCTCTTTTTATTTGCCATTCCATTTTCATCCTTAAATAGCACTAACACTTCTTAGGGTTTTGTTGCAATAAACTCAAAAAGCCTTCTTTACAGTGCGTTCCATACGGTGAGGGAAAACTACTCTGTTTTAACTTGGCAAAATAAGCTGCAAACCATGATGGTGGTAGTCTGGGTGGTCAAGAAAGGCCGAAAGCTACAACTACTAACGAGGTTAATATCAGTATATTTTATGTGATCATTTTCAAAACTGTCCTGGAGCTGCTTATAATGCACTGACTGTAATTCTTTCTGCACATGTTTTGAAAATTTTTCAAACTTAAACCTATAAAAATAGTTTGATAGTAGTCAGGTTCCTCCTGGATTTTAAATACTACAAGCTGCTATATCAACATGAAATATTTAAAGCACAGGACGAAAGTAAATTTACCATTTACCACATCCAGATGTGAAAAGTGCAGGTAGGGTGGTGTATTCTTTGATGTATTCAGTGTGGATTTTTGGTCAGCTCTGCAGTGACTGCCTTCCAGACATGTTGAGCACACAAGTGAGAGACTTTTCTTTGGCCATGCTAACTGAGAACTGTAAGAGATGAAGTTCCAGTATATTTGGTTAGCACCAGGATGGGAAAGCCAAGATTAGATGGAAAAGCTTCTCAGAATTGTACTTCCAAGGAAAAGAATAACTCTATTGTCACTCTAAATATCAAATACAAGAAAGCTATGTGTAATATATTTTGGTTTGATGGACTTTAGATAGGATGGACAATCTTTTTTTTTAGAGTCCACTTTTCGTTAACTAGCTCATGTTCACTAAATTGATAATCTATTAAAGTTTACCGAAATATGTAATCCATTATATTAATTGTGTTAATATTCAAAAGGTGACATAATTATAATATCAGTTTAACATACTCGTCCTCTGAATAATCAGTTAAATCTCTTGTTACATAAGTGCTTTCCTAGCACATGGTAAATAGTAGCAATACATTTTATCCTTGCATTTACAAACAGTGCTAGGAAAATTCTTGGAAGAGTTGGTGTCAATTGTTGGTATTAATTGTAGAAGATACATAGTTGGATACTCCTAACAATCTGACTCAATGTAAGTCAGCTTCCTGGAGTCGTAAGAAATATTACTTTCATTATAACTGTTACAAAATAGTTCTTTTGTGTTTGAATCTTTAGCTACTATTGTACATCGTGTTTTTAAAAATGTGAGTAGGAAGAGAAGTTGCATGCAGAATTCTTACATTTTTCACAGTACATATTTGTTATCCTTTTTTTTCCTTAGTCAGATATATTAACCTTGCATTTACTATTCAGAGTTATTAATTTCAGTTGACTTCAAGTCTTAAGGTCAAAATCATTAATCAGAGTTTCTATCATTAGCTCAGTTTCTTTTTCTATTAAGAGATTGTGATCACTTACTTTTAATGAGTCATGAAGTTTCTAATCATTTTTTTTCTTGGTATAAAATGGTGAACAGTAATTAGGACAGCAAAGTTTGGAGACTTCTCTTTACTATAAAAATGCATTTTATGTTGACTAAATAAAAACAGAAAATAACAATGTAAAAAAAACCCTATTCATTGCTATCATCTCTATAGGAACTGAACATTGAACACTGATGCTTTCAATAGAGCTGGTTCCATTAGGTAATTGCAGCGTTCTGACTTTTTGCTGTTTGTTTTATATACTGCAGCACCGTTTTCTGTAAAATCATTCCAAACATAAACTGTTCATGGAGTTGATTTGGATTATGACTGTAGAGGAAAACTGTTTAAAATGCATAATGACCACTTTGCACTGAGACAGAAACAGCAATGCAGTTTCCATGCCCAAAAAAGTAATGTCTGCATCTATAGCACAGACTCTGTCTTGTTTGCATGGTTTCATATTCATCAGGCAATCAACATCATACACAGTGGTGATTTCACTGGAACTTTCCTATTCAATTATCTTTTTAGTTGTGGGGCCTATCCGATTGACAACAAAAAGTATAAATGTGAAATCAGGAGAAGTTAGCCTAGGATTTCAAAGGAAAGGAGCATTGGGGGAAAATGGCATTTGCCTGTTGTAACTTTCTCCCAATTTGTATTTAGATCAATATTTGTGCTGAGTCCAATTACCAAGTCACATTTTTTAGGATCATTACACAGGCATTTATTGCCGCATGAGAGCCAAATGAACTGAAGAGGACAAATGGTGGCAAGGCCTATAATTGAGTCCAGGTGTATTCATGATTATCACTAAAGACATTAGCATTGTTGCAAATGTTTTTTAAAAAATTACCAGCTTGACAAATCATGGAATAGAAACTATATTTCTGAAACCTGGCCTCAAATTGTACATTTTTAATATTATTATTAACTGACATGTTGCTATTTACGACTGGAGAAGTTTGACATTCCCATAACTACTTTGTAAACTTGCATTTTTTGTTTACATACCGTATTTTTTGGAGTATAAGACGCACCTTTTTCCTCCCTAAAAGGGGGTGAAAAGTTGGGTGCATCTTATACATCGA